>JAUZST010002481.1:0-18003 GCA_034779995.1 Parotocinclus haroldoi | reverse complement strand
CCCCCCCCCCCCCCCCCCCCCCCCCCCCCCCCCCCCCCCCCCCCCCCCCCCCCCCCCCCCACACCACTGAACCAAGCTTAACCACCTTAAACATATTAAAAGGCACGACTTCGTTAACGTTTACACCTGGGCATAATCGCAGAGATGTTCTTATCCACGATGACCGTCTGGCAACGCGCAGTCCAAGCGACTGGGAATTAAGGGCCTTGCTCAAGGGCCCAGCCATGGCTATTCCTAAACATTAAGCCTTATAACCACCCTCAATCCATTAAGGCATTTAACCGCCGTTAATAAACCGGGTCGTAAGTCCAGCTTCAATGCGTTAAGACGTATACCCGCGGTCATGTGACCTCCGTTAACATATATAACAAGTCATAAAACCTCCCTCAATACGTCAAGCCGCGTAAGCCCACGTTAAGAAATCGAGACAATTAGCAAAGCTGCAGCTGCCATAAAACCTCTCCCAGCGTAGCAAAGCAACACCCCACGGTACCCCCACCAAGACTAGCCCGGGTTACACCCTGGGAAGGAACGTTTTAAGAAATGAGCACTAGGAGGATCTTACCATGGAGCCACCAGAGCTTGTTGAATAAACTTTTTCCTTTCTTTTCTTTTTTTAAATATGGTTAGCATGCTGATCAAATCTAATCGTAGACTAGCTGATAAGGTAATATGGCAAGACAATAGGATCTGCCCGGACAGAAATTATAATAATAATAATAATAATAATAATAAGATGATCTGGTGGTGTGGTGGTCCAGCAGGCTAGCCCACCACTTTGTGAGAACCAAGACAGTGGTTCCAGGCCTGGTGATACCTTCTAGCCAGGTCACAGGGAGAAGGCCGAACCAAGAAATCATCCTTAAAAAAAAAAAAAAAAAAAAAATCCAACTAACGTGTCCAAGTAGGCCATTTCTTGCCCATCTCAGAACTTTGAACGTTGATCCATCCCGGTTCTGGCCTGTTATGCATCAGAGGACTAGAACTGTCCCAAATCAATGCAAGATGCTTTATTAATCAGGTTCTTATGACATGACCTCACGTTGAGCTCAACCGCCACCCAAAACAAGCAGCCCTAGCCAAGAGGGGTTCGTGTGGCCGCCACTTTCCTTCCAGCCAAAGAGGAGCCACACCTAATAAAACGAATGGAATCAGGTGTAGCTCCTGCTCGGTTCCCGTAAAAACCTGGCACCTATATAAATAGAACACGGTACCTCGCCTGTGCACAGGCATCCATCATTCAATAGCAGCATGACGACTCGCGTTACAATAACAATATTGGGTTACGCTTTGGATTCGTGGAATGGAACCGGTCCATGTTTTGACCCTAAAGGCATAAACGAGACAATCGGGGTTGCCTTTGTTTAACTCGAGGAGCTCAATCGGTTAAAACTGGAGCAGCTGTCCATCGAAGACACTGAAGTGCCATTTGAGTATCCGTGTTTCTGGCTTTCCGGGGAAATCACAGCAAAACGGAGTGCACCAAGACCCTACATTAAGTCCACTTTAATTTCTCTAACACCTCGTTCAGAGCGGACCCAAAAACGGTCCCTGGATCAGCCAAGGCGCTCTGGCTGGTCACAGAAACAAAGCCGAGGACGTCTGTAGGCACGCAGACGCCAACGGGACGGTCTATGAATAGCTGGTTCCTATGGACCAGATTAGATAGGGGAAAATTTGCCCGACTGGTCGAGATTCCCTTCTCTGGAGGTTGGCCAGACTACAAAGCTCTGGTCACCAGTTACCCGAAGCCTAGCACCATTTACCACCCCAGCAGTCAACAAAAAGCGGTAGGACTTTTTGCTGTGCACGCAGGTTCCTGACCGGACTTGGACCGTAGATTTAATCTTCAGAGATATCTGTGAGCGCTTAACAAATCCCAGGTCATGCATGCACCTCGAGATCTCTACCCGTGAATGGAGGAATCCTACCAAGACATGACAGAAGGGTTCACTTACGGTAATGAGATGAGACCCCAAAACCAACGCAACCATAAAGGCAGAACATTTTCGGACTCCTGTCCGCGTGCCCATTTTTCCCGCCGGCCCAGCGTACGAGAAAAAAAAAACCCGCGTTTCTCAGTGAAAGCCGCCTGGAAGTTTGTCAAACGGAAAGTTTTTAGGAGTCTCTCAGCGCTTCTGTGTCTCCTTCCCAAGCCCGGCGGGGCTTCATTTACCGAGTACAAACACGCGACTTTGGGTCAAATCAGCCAAATCAGCGTAGGCGTCGCGATATCCTTTCAATCTGTTGCTTCCTCTCGTCCTTCTGTGGACCCCAAAACTTCCCAACTCCGAATTTCGGTGCCGCTACACTCAGACGACGTGCCTGAGGTTAAAAAAAAGTCTAATTCAGGCACACGGACATGAGGATGGAATAACGCCATCTACAGACACTAGAAAACCTTTCCACTGGGTTGCCAGGTTGGAAACCCTTCCCAGAACCCTGAGCTTAAAATCCTAGGCGCTCCAGTATCTGGGTTGCCATTGTGGTCAATGTCGTGCCATATGAAATCCGGAGTGAAATCCCTGAGCACCGTGTTCGGACTGGATTTACCGACCACAGGAAGTAATAAAAATCCCACCTAACTCTTGAGGTTCTAGAGGATTGTTCTCTCCATGAACCTGGATGCTTGATTCGCAAATAGCTGTCCTCATACAACTATAGGCATTATGTCTAGAAATCTTAAGGTGTATATAGTATTTATACCTTTAGGTGCTATTAAATAAACCTTTGTTATTGCCTCCTCCGTTCGCATATTTGGCAATTTCTCTGGCTGACACATGAGGGGGTATTTAGGGGATATTTCATTTGCGTTTTTGTGAGCAGTACAGGTGTAACCTTTCCAGTCTGGTTGCCAGATTTGACCTACTGATTTTATTGGGTTGGCGAATTAGTTAGAAGTTAAACGTACATCGAAGTTACTTCATTCTTCTCGAGCTGGGGTGAGTACAAACGTGCAGAAACACGAGGTCACAACAGGTGGCAACGTGTGCCCCCAGAAAGGACTAAAAAACGACCAGCCACTGAGCGTCTGGGTTTTTTTTTATGAGTGATTTTCTCACAGGAGGAAAGAAAAGCACAGATGTGGTCGATTCGGACGTAAATACGACATAAACATGACATATATCGCACCGCTGTTAGATGTTCTGTTATTTCTAGAGCGCTTTTTACAATAGAGCATTGTCTCAAAGCAGTGGAAAGGAAAAACTCCCTGAATAAAGTAGGAAGAGACCTCGGGAGGACCAAGACTCAAAAAGGGACCCGACCTCCATGGGTGGCCCAGATGCTAACCGAATAATTAAATTAAGCTAATGAATTCTCAGCGGTACGTTTTCGGATTGACATCGTTTCCTAATAACTAAATGATGGAGGGAGTTACTGCTCCCATCAGTCCATTCCAGGGAGCTCTGGGAGATCGAACCCAGGTCCAAAGCTGACTACTTGATTGTATTTGGTTAAGCTACAGGAATAACGACGCTTAAAAACGCACTGCTCACGGGGAAGGGGGGGGGTATTTCACTTTGAAATCATTTTTCTTCACAAGAAATGAACTGAACTCAATAATTGCACGCGTTTTTCATGTGAATAGTCGAGCAGGAGAGCTCTTTTGGACCAAAATGCGATGTCGCCATCTATTGGTCACGTGTGGAAATGCCTATAATTAAACAATAATGGTATTCAACTGGGTGATTCGAAAGATTTTGGCAAATGTTCTTATTTCATCTACAATCTCTACTGCCACGTGCATTTTTAGAAGCGTGTGGCATGTGTTATAGCAAAGAAAAAGAAGAAATAATAATAATGGTGTTTGTTATTATTATTATTACTATTATTATTATGGTCTAACCTGAGGATCTGCACTGAGCACTGCTCTGCTCTTTTGCTTAAAAACCTCTGATACTTTCCTGTTCCTTTAGCAGGATCACCAAGAAACAGGATGAGGGCCAAAGGGGGGCTCAGCCAGACCCAAACCCAAACCCAAACCCATGAAGGTTTATATGAAGCCCCTTTATCACCAGTGACGTCTGCTGGTTTCCTTTCGTTTTCAGGCATGGAGGCGGCGAGAGGAAGCTGTCATGGTTTCCATCGTGTCTTTAACGGGGAAACATCTAAGAACCATCTTATCTCGAGACCAGGTAAAACATTAACTCTTACATTTGACTAAGTTAAAAGGGATATTGCGTAACGCAGGGATTTAAAGCAGGTTGAGAAGGCAGCGTTTAACAGCCTTTAACAGTCCCAGCTTCCTGTGTCAAATCCAAAACACAAAACGGAGAAGAAACCGTCCGTTTCACACCCATTTTACCCTAAAAAAAAATAACCCCAGCATTAACACTAACGTTTTTTCAACATTTAGCACTGCCGACTGTAAAGTGTCTAAGAACATGTAAATGATACGTTTAAATACTTAACATTTATCACGGAATACTTCATTCAAACGTTAAATATAAATCTACAGATAAACATTTAGGATGAATACTATATAAAATATCGTAAATATTTAATCTAAATGTAGCATCTGAATGCTAAATATATATTTAAATGTTCTCGGTCAAGCGACACATTTAGACCGTATGCAAATTAGCATAATATTAGATTAAATATTAAATATTTAGCTCCGATTTATATAACCTTTAAGTTCAGCAGTTAACATTTAAATATATATTTAGCATTCAGATGCTACATTTAGATGTGTCAACTGAATATGAAATAGTTTAGCATTGCATTTAACATTTTAGATTTAACTCTGATGTCTAAGATGATGTCACCGGTCATGTTATGTGACAGAGTGATCGCACTTTTCATGACTCTTCAAAAATCAGTCAGAGAAAGATCAAAGGCGGCCAGAATCGATCAGGTCCCGGACGGGCACCCTTGGCGGAGCCTTCAGGGTGATCAACGCATGAACTTAACTCACGCCGGTGTTCCAGAAGCTAGTGGAAAGCCCTCATTAAAGAAGAAAGGCTGCTGTAGCTTGGGTTTCCACCATCTAATAATATTAGCAGTCATATATCTGGCTTATGAAATGCCATCTCGCTTTTTTTTTCTTTATTATAATGTAGGTCTTTGCTGCCTGGCTTCGTTTTCAGATCGAGCTGGAATATAAGATGTTCCACTTCATGATCGTCAGCTCTGTGCTCCTCGTGACGGCTTTGGGCGTCCAAGGTTTGATCTCCGTTGTTCGCTTTAGTGCTAGAAGCTTTGGTTCGAATGATTTACTTTTTTAAACATGGGAACGATTTATAATAACAAGCTGTGCGTGTGGTCTGGTCTTCGTCCGAAGCCTGAACTAAGAACACAACAGTGCTGTTTTCCTTCTCTTTAGTAAACACTCTCGTTGCTTGTTTTGGCTTTTTGTGTTGTTGCGTCACAACTTGTCATCAGCGTTTAATTTCTAATGGACGAGCATCAAGACCTTGGGCTGTGGGATGTATCGTTTTCTCTGTGACGCTAACAACCCAGAGTCATGCCGTTCCTCCATTCCTCCATCCAATTGTGTGCTAAGAACCTTTTTTTTGGCTCTCTTCTGCACCCTGTGCTGTACTGTTGGTGCTTTCCTGACAGTAATCCAACGTTAAGGCTGTAATTTGTGTGTGATTTCTTGCCCACTTGCATCTCTTAGTTCAGGTGTATAACTAGCCAGGGCTGGCTCGATACCATTTTTTAAATACCCGATACCGATACCAAAGCGATATCTTAACACTGGCGTTGCGTACGCTGCACACGTTTTACTTTGATCCTCCTTGGGCTTAAAATAACTCCACCCGGGTGGCACGATGAGCACGCCGCCAGCTAACGGTTTGAACTCGGGGTTCCAGCTGCTGCTCACGTCACACGTCTCTGTTCACGGCGTGTCGGAAAGATTTCGGATTAAACCGTTTTTCCCCCATCCGATCTCCGATCCGGTGATTCTGCCACATATCGGGGCGATACCGATACAGAATACCGGATCGGTACAGCCCTAATAATGGCTAATCATTGTAGGCTATAATATACCTTTTACCTTTTTTGGAACGGTGCACATGGACTAATGGGGCACTAGCCAAGGGGTAGCGTAAAGGAATGCCTGAGAACATCCCACTTCCTTCTAGTGCCGTTCCTGTATGGTTTGCTCCTGCCCCATGCCCTGTTACAGCAAATTAGTGGGGTCGCGTTGACCACTGGTATTTGGACGACCTGTTGGAATCCTTCCACCGAGCAGGGGGCAAAGAAATTAAAAAAGCCTGGCGCAGAGCTGAAGGGCAGGGGCAGGATGTCCATCATTCCTAGGGAAGGCACCGACAGTACTGAGCGTTCCCTGTTCGGAGACGGCCTGATGACCAGGTCTTTCCAGCGCTGCACGAAGATCAGACCACGTTTTAGATCCAACGCAGATCAGGTCCAAGGTCTCTCAGAGTTGTTCCTGGTGTATGTGGTTCCTCAGCTCTGCTCTGTCTTCCCAGGACAATGTGAGAAACCCAGCGTTGGCGGTAACAGGGTTCTGACTGAACAGTCGAGCCTCAAATCTCATTTCCCCAGTGGAACCACTGTGACCTTCAAGTGTTCTATAGGCTTTACGACCGTGAACGGATCCAGAAGTATCACATGCAACGGGAGCCACTGGACGGAGCTCGAGCTCCTGTGCAAAAGTAATTGCTCCTACACAAGTCCTCTTGTTTGACGGCGGCGTAGCTCGTTTAGGCCGTTTTTATGTGCAGGCCATTCTACGTGCAGTCAGGCCAACTGAAATTCCCCCTAGGACCTCCCAAAGTGTTACTCGTGTGAGTGTTAATTAGTGCTGTAGTACGGTCCGGTCCGGTCCGGTCCGGTCCCAGTCTCATCCGACGTTAAGATGTCGTGCCTTTTCGCTCACTTAACGATGGCTACGATGACTGTCATTATCATGTAACACATTTAAAACGTGTTGATTCTGACGAAGCTCACAAAAATGAGGGGCTCTTTCGTTTTAAAGAATGGCAGCCGTGTATAATTAGTAATTGTTTTAGATTCTGTGCTCTAAAATGTTATATTGTACAACTCGCATGATTAAACATTATATTATTTAATCATATATCATGTAACGTGAAGGGAGGCACGGTGGCTCGGCCTCCTCACAGCCAAGAAGGTCCCGGGTTCGATCCCAGGGTGGGGAGTCTGCATGTCCCCCCCCGTCTGTGTGGGGTTTACTCCGGGTACTCCGGTTTCCTCCCGCAGTCCAAAGACTAGGGTTGTTCCTGGCCTTGTTCCCAGAGTTGCCGGGTGGGCACCGGCTGTCCCGCCACCCCGTGTGGACCAAGCGGAAAATGATGAACTTTTTATTCATTTTTATTCCTTTTTGTTTTCGTAATCCGCTCTCGTCTCTGTCTTCGCCAGTCCTGGGCTCGGTCACGACTAAAAGCTTGGCCTTGACTCGGACTCTGCCCTAGCGATCTCGCACTAGAGTTTATTTACGTTTTTGAATTGTGATACGCATGTTGACCGGGACCAATTCTAAAATTCTCCATCCTCTGTAAGAAGGAGAAAATCCTTCGGAAGGCCATTGGGGTCAGTGGGTAGCCACGCCTAGCCGGTCACTGCTTTTCTTTTGATGAAGCGTATCCGTGGAAACGGAGACTGAGAACCTCTTACTGCTTGCTTACAGGAAAGCCCTGTGGGCATCCTGGTGAGATTCCAGGCGGGTGGTACGATATGTCGGAAGGGAATGAGTTTGGTGCCACCATCACAGCGCATTGTGTCGAAGGGTACAGAGTTTACCTCGTTTGTGTTTCTTTTTTAAATTTTTTTTTCTGTCTACCTGTTCAAGCGTGCTCTTTCTTTTTTGTGCCCGTTCGTAGCTATCGACTTGCTTCAACAACAAATATTAGGACCTGCAGGGCACGTGGATGGGATGGAAGAGAGCTTTCCTGTGAAAGTAGGATCACTAGAACACGATCATTGTAACACAGAAACATGGAGTTTGCATGTTCTCCCCGTCTCTTTGTGGCTTTAGTGCGGGTACTCCGGATTACTCCCACATCAAGAAGACGTGCTTTAGCTCGATCGGTCACTATTCAGCCGGATGAAAGTGACAGCAAACGTAAGGAGCGCTGTTTGTTTTTAGTTTCATTTCCATGTCGTGTTTCCGTTGATTTCAGGTGTGAAGTGTGTGAACCCTCCTGCTATATCAAACGGAAAGATGAGCAACAAGAAGGACTGGTATGAATATCGAGAAACGGTCACGTACTCATGTGAAGGAGATCGCTTCCTTAATGGAAGTAATATGCTCTCATGCGCTGCTGACGAAACCTTTAAACCTGAACCTCCTGAGTGTGTGGGTGAGTCGTTTTCTTTTCAAGAAGCTTTTATTTATTTATTTTTTTGAAGATAAGCTTTTATGGATTCAGCCCCAGGACCTTCTGGTCAGTAGTCAGCAGTCTTTTCTTTCAGATGTGCGGTGTGAGACTCCACAAATTCGATACGCAACTAAAGTGGAAGGCAAAACTCCTCCCTACAAATACGGAAACTTTCTACGCTACGAGTGTGATAAAGGCTACGTAATGAACGCGTCTGATAAGCTGGTCTGTACCGAAAACGGATGGTCTTCGCCCCCTCCAACGTGTAACGGTAAGATGAATGAATCGACGTTGAGGCTCCTCTGTGTGACCCTTGTTGTAAAGTATTAAGGAAAAAAAATTATTGTATGGACTTTAGTTAAAGTGTTGTTAGGGTGATCTATAATATTACACTTTATTATATTTATGGAACGCGAATAGGGTCAAAAGCAGAGGAAATACCATAGCTATGATGGAGATGGAGTCACTGAAGTCTTTTGTTAAAGTGTTGTTAGGCTGATCTATAATATTACACTTTATTATATTATGGAACGCGAATAGGGTCAAAAGCAGAGGAGTTACCATAGCTATGATGGAGATGGAGTCACTGAAGTCTTTTGTTAAAGTGTTGTTAGGCTGATCTATAATATTACACGTCATTGTGTTATGGAACGCGAATGGGGTCAAAAGCAGAGGAGTTACCATAGCTATGAGTTAAGATGGAGTCACTGAAGTCTTTTGTTAAAGTGTTGTTAGGCTCGTTGTTTAATGAGAGGCTTTATTGCTTATCATTCTTTTTCGTTCTCAGTTGTGACATGTTCAAAACCAAGTTTTTCACACCAGCTGCACATCTACAGCCCAGTGCAGGACGTATACGAATATGGGCAGACAATCAAGTTCTCTTGTGTGACTGGCTTTAAACTCCGTGGAGCGCTAAGCATATCTTGCTCGGACTCCGGGAGATTCGAGCCTTCACCCCCTGAGTGCCAGGGTAGGTGGAAAATAAAATCTGGAAACACTGTCCTCTGCCACCTTGTTTTTGTGTTGGGAGATTCAAAAATGATGAGAATTTCCCATAGGGATTCATTTAAATGAATCCGTTTAATTAATGAATCCGTTCCAGACCCATCTTTTCGCTCTGCTCTTGTTCCAGAGGTGACCTGTAACGAACCTTACGTTGGAAACGCAGTTATAACTGAAGGCAAAGCATGGCGTTATGTTTATAACCAATCAATCAGGTACCGGTGTGAGACAGGTTATGAAATAAATGGGTTGGATTACCTGACCTGTAAGGAAACTGGGTGGACTCCGCCTCCTCCAAAGTGCCACGGTAAGACTGAGGGTTATGAAAGAGCTCAGAGACTAAGGCCAAAAGATTCTCCTGCTTTCCTATTTTTGGCACTTTAACTCGGACAAACTAAAATAAACTACTGGAAACAAAGGTGTAAAAATGCACCGCCCCACTGTGGCTTTACCGTATCTATAGTAACCGACTACAAACATTACGAGGTGCTTTCACTGCTTTCCCTGCTTCTGTCCGTGTCCCAGTGGTGACCTGCGACGTCGTCGATGTTAAAAATGCAAACGTAAATGGAAGGAAATCCACGTACCAATATCAAAACGTTATACGCTACGAGTGTGATGAAGGCTACGTCATGAAAGGGTCTAAGGAGCTGGTCTGTACCGAAAACGGATGGTCTCCGCCCCCTCCAACGTGTACCGGTAAGATGAACGACTCTCAAGGCATCCGAATCCGAATCCGATCCATGATCGCCATTGTCAATGGACAGGATTCACGGACTAGGAATTTGTTTCGGCATAAAGGTGCACATGAAACGTGAAGACTATCACGCTGTAATAAAAAAAGTCAATACAAAATAAATCTCTGAATACAAAACAAAAAATAAGATAAATACTGTATAAGGGTATGTGCAACCGGGAGCAACAGTGCTGCTGGAATTGGAACTAAAATGCAGTGTTAGAGTTACTGAGGTAGAGGTTTTAGTGACGTGATCATGAACTGTTCATGAAACTGCCTTTCCTCAAGTCCAGGATCATCTCCACTGTCTTCTGGACGCCAGGTCACCACCCTGTAGTCCTGTAGTCCGATTCATGGGCGTCCGAGTTGAGCCCGATGAGGTTGGTGTCATCTGCAAGCGAAATGGGCTTAACAGAATCATGGCTAGAGGTGCAACAGTTGGAGAAAGTACACAGATCCTTGTGTTTTAGGTCCGTGTGTCCTGACTCCGGTCTGTTAGGAAGTCTGTGATCCATCGACAGGTGGAGCCAGGCACGTGAAGCAGAGGGAGCTTGTCCCGGGGCAAAGCAGGAAGGATGGTATGGAATGCCATCAAGCTGAAGTCCACAAACGGGCTCCTAGCATAGGTTCCCGAGGAGTCCAGATGCTGCAGGAGGAAGTGGAGGGCCAGGTTTATGGCCTCATCTACAGACCTGTTGGCTCTGTAGGCAAACTGCATGGGGTCCAGAAGGTGTAAACTGTACCTGGATTTAGCCTTCGATACCTCCCTGCTAAATCTGTACTTCGCACCTCTGTAGCTGTCTCTGTTCCCCTCTCCGAGAGCAACCTCCTCCTGCTGACGAAGCTGTCCGAGTTTCGGCGTGTACCAGGGTTTGTGTCACGACTGAAAATGAATCTGGAGTAACGTGTGTGTGTGTGTGTGTGTGTGTGTATATATACGGCGTCGCGGTGTCGGTGCACTCGTCTAAACTGTCTGTAGAAGCCTTGAACATTGGTAGCTAACGTTCCAAATCCATCGCCGTCCTGGATGCAAGATGCGCTTTTTTTTCTTTACTTGTTCGTCTTTCCTGTTTAAAACCGTGCTACTATGCTATGGAACACGAATGGGGTCAGAAGCACAGGAGGCAACGATTAAGAGAGTTCAGAAGCATGACCTTCTCACTATATCGACCTGCTCCATTTATGAAGGGTTATTTCTTAATTGTTTAAGAGCAAAAGTCTTAGGCCACCATTCATTTTGTGGTTTAATTAAGTGATTTAGGTAATCTTCCATCTCGTCTTTCCGTCTCCTAGTTACCCCGTTCCCCTGACCAAAAAGTGGTCTCTTGGCCGCCACCCTTCCAAAAAAAACCCCATTCCTGATCACTTCTTCAGACTGTACACGGGTTCGAATTGGCAGGAAGCTGCCAGGCGTGGCCAGACCAAATACTAAAGACTTACCACTGTAGCTTTCCTGTTTTCTGGAATCCAGTAAATAGCTACGGTAACGGTGGCTTAAGATTCTTTGCACAGAGCCGTTTCTGCTGCGTAAAACTGACGAACCAAAGCACGCCGGCCACTCGCAGACAGAAAAGCAATGCTTATCTCGATGCCTCTTACCAGGACGTTCTTGCAGCCCAAGTGGTCGTAATATTTTGGTTTGTAGGCGTACGTACGGGTTTGTTGTATTATTTATTCCGTGATGACCTGGCATCCCATTTTATAGCAAATGAATCTTTTTGTTTTGTTTGTTTGTTTAGGCAAAAGATCTCTAGAGACATGGAAAACGATACTGGGTGAGTCATATCCTGTCCAACCAGCTTAATAAATAGTAATAAAGCCTTCAAACTTCATGCCAAATTCAACCATGATTTATTCGACCAGGCCCCATTTTCACGTCCTCAGACACAGCCTTTTGAGTTTTTTTTTTTGTTTTGTTTTGTTTTTTTTTTTGACTGGCTCAGCATGGCCGTCTTCTGTTGAAACCCAGACGCCTCAAGGATCAGACTTTAGAAAGCCTGCTTATCCAAGTCACTTTCTGTCTATGTGAAGCAAATGATGGGCATTCTCAAAGCGCAAATGTCTCCGATCGGATGTTTTTCTCCCTTCTTCACCTTTGCTTTCTTTAAACCGTGTGGGTGTCCAAGAATGGGACGTGTTCTAAAGACGTACTGTCCAACCCTGTATACATACATGGACGATGTCCAGTGTGCAGCCAGTAGTATGTAGACACCCTTTCTCAGCCATTGAATCTCCGCATTCCTTTACTCTCCGAATTCCCACCCACCAACAGGTCAAGACAAAATTGGTGTCCCAGCTTTAATGGAGATCTCGGCTGGTTAGCCCAGAGCTCTGACCTTATTATTTCCTGACCTCTGTTGAAGTCTGATGGTCGTGTCCCAGGAAAGCTCCCCAGAAAACTGAAGACCTTTAGAGCGTCAAAGAGGAACTCCAAATAAAGACACAAACACTTTGTTGGATGTTATTGGGGTGTCCACAAACTTATGGCTGTGCGGTGTGTATTTGTGATGTGTTGCATTTGAATGTCGAAACTTCTTATTCTCGATTTATTCGTTGCAGTTGCTGTGCTGGTGCCGATCACTGGTGAGTATCGCACTGACGGATCAATTTAGAAAACCTTACGTTGTTCGGTTTGACTTTTTTTTTAAATTTTTTATAAGGTATGTACAGATTCCTTAAAACCCTATAAAGGTTTCCCAGGAAAATGCCTCTAAAAGAAAAGGCTGAGCAATGTTCAGAGCCTTCAGCTGATGCTGGAAAAGATACACAAGTAAAACTCGTCTAGAACCTGGAGCGCCGTTTTTAAAACAAGACTTCAAGCCTGACAAATCATTCCTAACGCAAGTCCGCATGAAGTTTAATCCTCTAGGCGTCATTACGGGGTATTTTTGGGTAGCTTCACGTGATCGTGTGACTCCAGTCTGAGGCAATCGCCGATTCGAATTTGAGTTCATTAACGCGATTATCTTTGGCCAGCAAGCAAAGGAAAGAGGAAGCCACAACAGAAACGACCGATTTTTCCAACATTGGGAGGAAAGACTGCTTTAATTTCGCCCCCATGACCAAGAACGTTCCGGGTTCGATCCCAGGACGGGGCGGCCTGGGTCCTCCCTGTGTCTGCGTGGGTTTACTCCGGGTACTCCGGTTTCCTCCCGCAGTCCAAAGACGTGCGTGTTAGGTTCATTGGTGTCTCTAAAGTGGCCCTTAGTGTGTGACTGTGTGTGTGTGCCCTACGATGGATTGGCGCCTCGTCTAGGATTGTTCCTGCCCTTGCGCCCAGAGTTGTCGGGTAGGCACCGGGTGGCCCGCCACCCCGTGTGGATTAAGCTGAAGATAATGGATGGGCTTCTCAGAAGATAAAAGTCCTGAGATGTTTCTTGGGTGTCCACAAACTTATGGCTATATGTTGCATATTTATGTTGTTATATGTTAGTTAGGAAGGAACGAAATCAAATCGTACTTACGATCCTCTGTTTATTCGTTGCAGTTGGTCTACTGGTCCTGATCCTTGGTGAGTAGTGCACTCGCTGAACCTTCGTGCAAACGTCGATTAATGATTAATGATTTCTTTTACTCTAAGTTATTTACAGATAATACCCGAGTTCGGGTTATTTAATGCTAGTGCAGCGGAATTAAAGCTTTAGATCTTATTTAAAGATGAGCCGTTGCCGACGTAACGATTCATCCGGGCTCTGCTGCTCCACCGTGTCCGCGACTAATTTTGACCTTCCGCTCTTTCCCCCCGAAAGCATTTTTCCGAAAGAAGAAACAAGAAAGAAAGAAAGCGTAAGTAGAGTACAGACTTGTAAGTTCCCTCAGACTTGCTTGCCGCCTGCAGCTCGTTCGAGCCGCTGTCTTCTTTGTTGTACTGTTGCGCTGGCTGGCGTCTTCCCAGATGGTTCGCGTGGAAACCTAGGCCAAATGCGACCAAACGTTGTTGTGTTACAGCTCTAAACAAGTGTCCCCGGAAGAAAAGGAAGAACACGGAGAGATTTTACTGCACTCGCGCCACGGCAACAGCCGGCACGTAAGATTTTATCGTGATCGTATCGTATCTGAACTTGATCTGCGAAGTTGGGAATCGAGTGTTCCCACAAGAAATAACGTAACTATGCGCCGTTCCCTCGCCACCTGCCGGTTCGCTTTTTCAGGGCTCGGTGCATCGCGGGTTTTCAAAGGATGCGAGTGGAGAGAAAAAAATATCGCGGATTTTCGCTGTTTGCCGGGTTTTTGCGCAACTTTTGCATAAAAATATTCGCAAGATGTATTACAAATAGATTCGAAACATGAATTCTAACAACAAAGGAATGTCAGAAATCATCAAATATGACGATTTACAGTGAACAGTGCATTTGCTTATTGGTCGGCGGATGAATACTCACCAAAAACGAGAAGTAAGACCGGGGCGTCGGCCGCCTGGGACAGGTTTTTATCGGCGCTGTCGTGTTCGCTGTTTGTGGAAGTTTCATTGTAGACTGAATTCATTTAAACCCCACGATGAAACCCGAACGTTCTGCAAGTTCTACGGCTAAAACAGTGTAGAAATACTTTAATAAATAGAGCGTCGTAAACGAGGGAACGCTGTATATGTAAATCTAGCAATATCGCCTATGCTTATGTAGAATTAATGACCAAAAGCGTGAATAAAACAAAGAATACAAATCACACCCATAAACTTATACAGAACATCAGGGGATTCCACCAAAATTAAATACCCCCTCATTTCCTCTGTTTTTTGTTTTTTTTTTCGTGGTAGATTCCATACAGAGAGGTTCCTTTTCTGCGTCCTCAGGTGTCCAGTGTATGTCGGAGGCCAAATTTGGTTTAATCTCAGTCCCCCAGAAGTGTCATGTTATAGTTATTAGCTTGTTAGCTTTCAGTAAGCTTTCATTCCCATAGGACTGGGATTCCCGCTGCGTGTTGGCACCATTGGCTTTCCACAGCAATAACCTTTCCAACAAACACCTCTATAAAGTCGCGGAGTTTCCTCGCACAATTGTAATCATTTGGCAAGGCTGATCTAGTCAGCAGCTTGTTCCTGAACATCGGCACCATTGGCTTTCCACAGTCCCATTCACGCGTAAAACACCAACGTTAATACGCGGCCTTAAACTAATCGGCAGCTTCGTGTTGTTCATGCAAGGCTCGTCACGAAAGCACGCCTGTAGCCATGTTTGTTCCGGCTTCAGCTGAACGTCCAGCAAATGTTGCCCCCCCCCCAGTGGAAAGAGGTTGAGACAAAAGGCCTGGGCGGTTTCTTCTGGGTATTCGTGACGGCTGTTTACGGGTTCTTGCTTCTCGCTAGCCTGACGCGACGCTCGGGACCTTTTCATAACCTCGTGCCTAATCATTCTGGAGCTGACTTTAGGATTTTGTTGTTCCAGGTCTCCTGTGGTCGCGGTGTCCTACAACAAAAAGGATTGTAGAGAAGAGAAGACACCAGATGCTCTAATATTGCTAAATAAGAGCGGCACGGTTGATCCATGAACGTGGCACAAGCTTCGGCAAGCTCCAAATACGGGCAGCGCTTCACTAACTAGAGGGAGTTAGAAGATTTTATCGTGATCGTATCGTATTATTTATCGCAAACTGTTCGAGGCGTTGTTTTTTTTTTTGGACGAATTTCTCGGAGGACTACAGTGGAACCTCAGAATCTGAACTTGATCTGTTCCAAAAAGCAGTGAACAGTGCATTTGCTTATTGGTCGGCGGATGAATACTCACCAAAAACGAGAAGTAAGACCGGGGCGTCGGCCGCCTGGGACAGGTTTTTATCGGCGCTGTCGTGTCTCGCAAACAGCGAGTTTGTGGAAGTTTCATTGTAGACTGAATTCATTCAAACCCCACGATGAAACCCGAACGTTCTGCAAGTTCTACGGCTAAAATAATGTAGAAATACTTCAATAAATAGAGCGTCGTAAACGAGGGAACGCTGTATATGTAAATCTAGCAATATCGCCTATGCTTATATATATATAGCTTTTTACAATGGAGCATTCTCTCAAATCAGCTTTACAATCTTATATGATCTTAAAAGGCCGGTCCCAAACGGAGCAAGCCTAGGGTGACAGTGGCAAGGAAAATCTCCCTGAATCCTTGGGAGGGCTAAGACTCAAAAAGGGACCCAACCCGGTGGGGTGAACTGAATAATGAAGATGTTAATTGAATAATTGAATGATTTTAATTGTATTTAATACAGTAGAAAAACAGAACGTGCTACCTTCTGCCTTTGTTTGCAAATCCTCGTTCCTTGTAGGCGGAAAATACTAATTTTCCCCACTGGGTGACTGTTATTCCTCAAATGCGTTCTTGAGATTGATCTTTAACCCTTCGATGTCCTCCTGCGACATTCGCCTTGGGCTGTAAGCGCTGAGAACGTTGAAATGGGAAACTTTTCAATAAGCAAAAGTTTAGTTCTTGGAAATAACGGCCTATGTGCTTTCAGTTTAAAAGCTTAAAAGTGCAAACGCCGTCAAAGGAAAGTGCCTAACTGTAGCTGCAAAAAGAAACGTAGCCTACATGAGAACGCATTTAAGATCTTCCTAATCCTGTGGGCTAACATTTGAGATTTTTCTTTCTGCCCGACGAGCGCTCTGTGCAAACGACAGGCACGTTTTACGCCTGCTTATTTGTGAACGGTGTTTGCTTTGCGCTAGGATTGCACGAGTTTGAAGTGAAAATATCTCAAAGCACTTTTTTTTTTTAATTACGCATGGACTTGTGTGCGTTATTTATACCTCACTTTCGTCCACGGGGCATGACGGGAACAGCGCAGGGGTCGCTGCTGACAGTGGTCGGTTATGATAACGTCACGGTGACTTGTGCTGAGCTCCTGATGTTGGTCAGCATGCTGGACTATGGAGCAGGAGGTCCAGGGTTCAAATCCTACCTACCTGGAGCCTAAAGCCAGGCCCTGTGGAGAAATAGCATGAACGTAAATGTGCACAGTGCAATGTTTTATTTTCAAGTAAAAAAAAAAAAAAAAAAAACCTGAAGGAAAGTGTTTGAAAAGTGCGTCATCAATACACTGGCCCTGCCTTGCAAACGGGGAATTGTCAGAGCTCGTATTACGCTCAAAGAAAGGAATTTAAGACTGCACCGTGACCTGTTGAGGAACATCTAGCCTGTCACCTGAAACCTGGCTGAGAGTGGATTATGCATTGCATTCAAATTCAGCCACACAATGTCCTCTATTCATGAAAGTTGTGTAAACAAGCAGAGATTTCGCCACCCGGGATGACCTTCAAACCTTTCCTCGTCTGATTCATCCGACCGTCGTAACGCATGCGCTGAGCCAACTCTTCATGCTCGGGAGCGTTTCTGACAGCCACACCGCGGAGAAGTTATACGTGTGTGGAATGTAACACGCCCCGAGTCGTAGTGTAGCAATCTTGAAGAATATGACTAATGAAATGCAGCCGGGTCGGCGGAAGTGAACCCAAAATGAAAGAGCAATAGAATAACGTCTGTTTAGGTTTTGTAATTAAAAACTACAGCTATTAACGTTGGTGTAAACGCTCCCAAAAATCGAACAGATCCGAACCCAAATTTGGTGTGAACGCTTGATAGTCACTGTGACATTGTTCACGAAATGTGGAATAACAGTCGTGATTTCAGTCAGTGGTTCCCAACCTTTGTTCCTTGGAGCGCCCGCTTTGGCTAACTCAAGGTAAGCTTTACATTTAGGATGCCCCCATAACCAGAGTGACACAATCTTACAATTAAAGAAATAGTGTGTTAGGATCTTGAGGATCGAAGACCCCGCAGTGCCAGCTGGTCCGATTTGAATTTGAACCCTGGACCTTCTGGTCTACAGACCCCATGGCCACCACAGTCCCCATTACTACATATGCTGTGGTAGCATAGCGGTTACGGTCCTGGACTCTGGACCAGAAGGTCCAGGGTTCGAATCCCACCTCTGCCAAGCTGCCACAGTTGGGTCCTTGAGCAAGAC
>JAUZST010002480.1:0-18007 GCA_034779995.1 Parotocinclus haroldoi | reverse complement strand
CAGCGAGTATTTGCTTTTTTGTTGCACAATAACAAATTACGTACTGCATCGATAACGCATATGATATGGAGCGTAGGCAGCACGGTGGCGCTAGTGGTCTCCAGTATTGATCATGTGCTGCTCGTCAAGAGTCTGCTTTGGTCCTGCAGTCCAATTGGTGTCACTAAAGTTTTTCCTGTGTGGCTGTGTTTGAGAATGAGTCCGAGTCTGAGTCCAATCTCGAGTCCCTAGTGTCAAGTCTCAAGTCTTTAGTCACAAAGCTCCAAGGTGAGACCGGAGTGTCCAGTTGAGTCTCAAGTCTCTGGTGGGCAAGTACAGTTGAGAGTCTTTAATAAGGATGTTTGAGCCAAGCTTTTGGGTCCCTAGTGTGGAAGTCGAGTTTCAAGTCTCCACTGCGCAAGTCCAATCTGAGTCTGGAATCTTAGGCATGGGACTCCAAGTCAAGACTGAAATTTAAAGTTGAAATCTGAGTTGAGCCATGAATTTCTACAAGTAGTATGTGACTCTGACCCGAGTCTCAGGTCTCTGGTGTTTGAGTCTGCAGTTTTCTTGAGTCTTTATTGGGTGAGTCTGAATCAAGTCTCAAGTTTCTAGCATAAACGTAAGAGCTGAAATTTCCAGTGTGCATGTCTGAGGTGAGTCTAAACTCTCTCGTGTGAAAGCCTAAGCAGATTTGTAAGTCTGAGTCTTGAGTTTCCATCTCTAACTAAACACTGCCCTTTCACACAGAATCACAGACACAGTGATAATACGTTGTGGGACATACGTTTTTCTCCCACCCACCCAGGTAAACAACAGTGTCTTTTTCCTTTAAGTGCACCACGTTTATTCAGGTGCAAGATGGAGAAAGTCATCCTAATGATTATGGAGATAATAGAGTACATATATGGTGACAGTTTCAAGCACAAACGGCTTAACCAGGCGAGGATTCCCTCATACACAGATACTGCTGAAAAGCAAAGTCACAGACAGATCATCAATCTTAAAGTGCGTACAGAAGGTTCGTTTGGATATATGGAGTCTGGACGCGAGCCTCGGCACGTCGACGCTATTCATGCTAAACTAACCGTGCATGTGGAATGGCTGGAAATAAACCTTGGCTGATTGCATCTTTTCTTAACTCTTTTGTAGTTCTGCTGAGATTTCAGATTCATACAAAGAGTGATGGATAACATGAACACAGTGCAGTTTTCTGATTCAATCAAGTTATATTATTATTATTATTATTATTATTATTATTATTATTATTATTTCCAAAACCTGCAGTATATTGCAGTATAGTGTAGAGTGACTGTGTCTTTTCCCCTGGGTTAGTGATTAACTCGGATATTGGGTGTCACCTTGAATCTAATCCCAAGGACTTTGTTAGTGTTGGTGTGCAATTTCTTGGTCTGTGACAAAACGACATAGATCTGCACTGGTTAAGGAACGATTAACAGGTCAGTTAAGCTCCGAGACCTTAAAAAAACACCAGTGGGACGTTTGAAAGTTGTTCAAACATTTAACATTTCATTTTCCTCTCTCTTCCCCTGGTGAATATCATCAGGAAGTCAAATTTCTTGTTATTTAAAATGTATTGAAAATGTAACCTGAAACCGTAGAATATAATGATATATTACTATTATATATAAAAAATAATACAATCTAATTTAGAGTATAAAATAGAGACTAGATGACTAAAGAATATAAGACAATATGCATATCAGAATTATTTTAGTCCATTGCAGCGTTCCATAAATGCATCACCTGACCTTGACTTTGAAAACACCACCTAGTATTTGAACCCCGGGCCTTGAGGATCTGCCGTTTCCCAAAGCTGGCTTGTACCACTAAGCCCGTGGAGCTGCTTGGGGCAGGTTTGGGTGGGCTCAAATTTCGCACAGGCCATATTTCAGATTTTATTTTGTTCCCGACAAAAACAGCTCTGAACAAACGATTGAAAACCGTTACTAAGTCTTTAAAAGCCAGCATTTAAAACTGTATGCATTAAATTTTGCAGAAATATCTCATGTTTAGATTTTAATTTTAAAACTGAAGTTGACCAGGTGGATACCCAAGGCTACGACCGTGGCGATTCGGGTTCAAGTCACAGCAGGCAGACGTCAGGATAAGGGAACTTTCAATCTGAATTTAAAAGCATTGACACTAAAGTGCTTCTTTCCTTTGGTCCACCAATAGAGGAACTGAAATAAGAGTCCCGGTGGTGCCTTCTGACTAGGTTTGGCGTCACATGCTGACACGATTAGCTGTGTCCAAGAAAGTAAACCCCACGGGGTCCTCCCTTCGAGGGCACACTTACATGTGTGCCGTGTTTTCTGGGATAGGGTCCGTTCACTTAAATTGCAAATACGGCCAAAATGAATTTTATTACCTTCAAAGCTTTCAGAAACACGCCATTAGATGTAATGTGAAATAATAGAATAATAACATCAGCAAAAATGATAATAATTTGAATGAATGAATGAACATAAATCAATTACCTAACGTTCTTGGTAAATTACCGTCTTTGACTCCAAATTGAATTAGATTTGACACAATGAAGGCACGTATTGTTGTCTCATTGGCGTCATCTGCTGGTGTAAAGGCAACATGACTGAACCGGGTTATCAGAAATGTATTCTTGCAAAAAACAGATCAAAACAACCTCGTTGCCCATTTCCTGTCTGGAAAGCCTTCATACGCCCTGTTCCTCAATCGCCAGCCCCCCCCACAGACCAGGTACTGTGTGGGTGGTGGATCATTCTCAGAACTGCAGTATCACTGACGTGCTGTCGTCTGTTGTTCTGGTACAAGTGGAGCAGTCACAGCAGTGCTGCTGGAGTATTTGAGCGCCCTTCTCTGATCCGAGAATCGCTCCCAGCGTGAGGATGGACAGACCGCTCTGGTCATGCTGTGTTCTCTGGTACAGGCTCTCACTTTAGAAGTATAAACCTGGTCCAGATTCTCTTCCCTACTCACCTTGCAAATTAATGGCAGACGTGAATAAGTGAGTGGAATGGCTTGCTAGACAAATTAAAAAAAGAATAGTCAGTAAACAGTCAGTTAACAACTCGACTCCTGGTTTTGAAAAACGCGCTGCACTCCACTGGGGTCCCATTCCCCATTCAGGTCAGACTTCTGCAACAGATTACTCTGTGCCAGTAGACACACCCATGGCACAGGGGTTAGTGCGGTCACCTCACAGTTCCACATATCCCCGTTTCGAACCCGACCTCAGACTCCCCGTGTCAGCATGGGTTTACTTTGGATACTCTGCTTTCCTCCCACATTCGAAAGATGTGTGTTAGGTTAACTGGTGTTTCTCCGACATGTGTTAAGCGCGTCAGGAAATGATCGAAACAATGAATAAACCCATTCTGTGTGGCATCGTCTTTACTCAGTTCTCAACTTTTTCCGCACATGGTGCGAGACAGAACGAACGCACACGCACGCACGCGCGCGCACACACACAGCCTTTCAAACAGTTTGAAAAATTGAATGTACAAATCAGAGGGGTGAAAAAATCCCCATCCAGCACGACATCAGTAACAAGTACAATAGAGAAAAAAAAAATACAAACAACAAACCAAAGGAAACAATCAGGGTTACACCAATCTCATTACCAGGATCAAAATGAAAGGCCTGAATGAATAAAAAGAAAAGCAATTGATGTGGATGGTACTCAGTCAAGATCATTAATTCCACTCCAAAGAAAAAAATGCTTTCAAAAGACAATAACGTTTGGATCTTCAGCACACAAGCCTTCATTAAACGATTAACAGCGCACAACCAGTCATTCTTCTTCAGTGACTGACCTGCTCACCACCAGGACTTGAAACCAGATAGGTGAGGGCCACAACTAAAAACTAAAAACTAAAAAATGCGATTGGTGCATCCATGAGTAAAAATCAACGTTCATACAGCACGGCTTTAGTATAAAGACATAACAGAACAGGATTTCAGCCTTAAAAGAATTCAAACAAAGCACTCAAAAGCATGTGAATAACAAACTCCAGAATTAATGAGACGATAACAAACCGTATGTGCAAAGAGAAGATTGTAGTGTAACTTTAAATCCGCTCACAAAAATCAGGGGCCATTCCATGATGGGATATTTCATTTTGAATCATCCCCTAATTTTTGTGAGCATAATATATGTGGGATGGTTGCTGTGGCAGCAGGCATTTCCTCCAACCCTGGGTTCACTAGTAGCTACCTCTAAACCCTTAGAGTGGAATAAACGAAAAACGAAACATGGTCATCACGTTTATAGGGAGATCAAGCGTCAAAATAATTTTTTTTAAACTATTGAAGGTTCAAGAGTCAGTCAGACCGAATGTTTATCTGGAAAACTGTGCGATAATAATTTCGCTTTCATACAGACATCTAAGAGCACGAGTTAAGAAATATGTTTGGATATTCGTGTTGAAGGATTAATCTTGCAGCAAGACAACAACCCAAAACACAACAAGTACCTGAAAACCAAAGAAGATCAAAGAGTACTGACTGTATTGGACTTTTTTTCCCCCCACAGTCACCTGACCTAAATACCATAAAGCATGGAATATTGTAAATCACACTCGATAACATGGATCACCAGATTTAGAATAAAACTGTGGAGTACATGGAACTTATAGCAGGGGGAACATACCAAATATTAATCAATTCTGAAGTTAGTTTTTTAAAAAATGTAACTTTAGACTAATTTTTATGCTGATAAATTTATGGGAAAACTGACTGTCAGTTTTCTTAGACTTTGTGCTAAATGCTAAACTGCTAAAATAATTTTTACTAGTGCTCTCAGACTTTTGACCTCGATGTACACAGATTTTTAAAAGTCTGAACCCTGCTTTTTCCTGGTCAGGGTCGCAGGGGATCCGGGAAGCTGCCCTGGATGGGACTGCAGTCGTGGTTGCATCCCCCTACTGGCCTTCCTTCTCAGACGCAGCCAATCGTGTAAGCCCAATCCGAGGTAAGTATACTTTTCTAGAATATTCCAGGATTACTGTTACTTGGGGAGTTTGAGTGAAGTCCCATAGGGCTGAAGGCATGCTGGTTTCTCTGAACCTCGAAAGCCTAGCGCGTTTACAATGCGAACACACCCACAATGAGGGACGTACTACTTCCAGGTTTGGAGATATAATCCCAGACCCTCTCCCAGTCACAGCCAATTGTATCTGTGGTGCTCCCGGCCAGGCATGAGGCACTCCTGAGCAACAGTTCAACAAACCCAAGCTCCATAAACTTGATGGGATGTCACTCGTCAAGCAACGGCACACGTACTTAAAGCGCAAAATGACTGGACACGGATTAAGCCAGGCTTAAACTGTCTGGGTCTAATCCTGGTCTGAGAAGTCAGAAAAGCTAAAAAGGTCCAATAAGAATTAGGACTTGGTTTGTGAACGCGGCATTTAACCAGGACTCGTTCAGAACAGCCATGAATCATGTCGTATGGGTTCATCGTTTGAGTTTCTGTTTCGTCTAGCTGATCTTCCATGTTCCTAATAAGGTCTAGCAATGCATTACAAAAGTATCAGTCGATACGAGCACTTGTATTTTAAGCGGTATCACCGATACATTTATGTATGATTTACATTATAGTAGCATAAAAAAAAAGACTCAAACAACAACCTGTTCACAGAGCGTAATGCAGTGGTTTAACGGGGCACACCTGCACGTCAAAACGTCTCAGTTTGTCCTATGGACACTGGTTATTTGCCTCTGGTTCTGTTAACAAAGAGCACAGGCCCAGAATGTATTCACACAGACTGAGTGGAAATGGAAGCAGAGGTTTATGTGACTTTTCTTCTTCTATTTAACTGAATATTTAAAAAGGAATTCCAAGTTTAATCAGATAGTAATGACATTCATATACTGTTCACAAAAATTAGGGGATATTTCAAAATTAAATATCCCATAATGAAAATAATGCCATTTTTATAAGCAGTCTATTAGCCTCAATCAGGATATTTCATGTTCTATTTTGACCAAGGTATTCGCCTTATTAATAGATTATTAGGCTGGATGTAAACGAAGGCATTGCCCCAGGTGCTTAAACTAGATTCAAATTTTGAAGGTTTTATCGTTGAACACATACAGACAGGCTACGAACTTCTGAATGCGTCCAGTGTAATTTAGAGTAGGTTCCAGATCCCAACCAAAACAAAAATTGGGAAATTGGTGGGACAAAGAAGGAACATGAGCTACATTTGTTAAACAGATGAAAAAGTATTGCAGAGTTGCTATTGCATGAAATGCTTTTTTTTTAAGTTTTAGTGGTTCTACTGGTGGTTGAGAGTTCACTTCAGGGATGTTGGGAAGAAAAGGCACCACAAACGATCAGTGTAGAATCATATGCAGTCAGTTTAGGAGTTTGCAAAGTTGAACTGCAGTGATGAAGGTGTAGAAACCAAACCAACAGGTCGTCACCTCGCAGTTCTTTTTGCACTTTAACTGCACCTAAAGGAAGAACTCGTGCCATCATGTCTCATGCGGCCGTGCCCACTCCATTAAACATGAATTTAAACTTTTAGGGCATACTCACACAGCCGATCCGAGCGCACTCGGCCACCTATGTCTAGTTTGTTTAACTATTGTTGTCGCTTCTCTCCGTGTCCAGGCACAGTACGCTGAACCACGTTCAGGCTTGGGCGGGGCTTGCATGTAGCGTGATCGCAAACCATGCCCGAGCACGGAACGTCAGCCGCCTCCCTGAAAACCTTATATGTGCAGCATGAGCAGCCCAAAATGACTGCATTGCACAATAAAATTAGAATAGAAGAGAATTATTTAAGGCTTATTAGAGAGCTCGTTTCAACGCGGCCAATTCTACTCCAAAAAAGCCGGACCATAAAGTCCACTGTACTGTGCAGGTGCACCTTTATCCACTATAAGCAGTAGTTTGGTGATGACGTAAGCGAACGTTTAAGCACTTGGTGAGCGTGGGCCAGCGGGGCATTGGGGAGGAATCTGGCACGGTACAATTCGGGCATAGTGCGAGTCCAGCAAAAACAACATTTCAAAAATACTTGGTTTTATGATTATCACAGCATGAATTTATCACACCATACCAGATCTTATATCGATAAAGACACGTTCCACAATCATAACTGGTCTTCTGTAGCTTCCATTCATGAACACGGCTTTAATGAAACCACGTGATGTAGAGTGAAGTGCAGTCTAATATCCAGACATGGAGATTAATGAGCTCAGATTAAATCCTGGGCTGCCTGAGAGCACCGGCTGAGCTCTAAATGCTCAGGATCTGGGGTCGGATTGGATCTTTTTTTTTTTTTTTTTAAACCAAAAGTTTCGACCAAATGAATAAATGTAAAAAAAAAAAATAAAAGTCAGTCTTTAAACTCCTCACACTGTCGACTGACCACGGACTGAAACGGACGGATATCAGAACAGCCTGTGCATCTCCAGTGAATGTGACAACAGTAAACTCGCACCAGGGTAGCCCTTGCCTCGTTCCCACTCAGGTCGCTTTGGGGTAGATCTTCTCGTAGAAAAAGTTCTGCGGCAGCAGGAGGAGCTCGCCGTCCTTCTCCCTGACGCCGTGGGTGCGCACAAACTGGAACTGCTCGAGCGCAAACTCATAAAACTCGTTCTCCATCTTCCAGATGGGCGACTGCTGCAGCTTGACAATAGACTCCTTAGTGGGCGGCTTCTTTTCGCTGGTTTTCCTTAGGTGAGATTTCTTTCCTGTAGGAGGAGAAGAAAGGCATCAAACTACACAACCCGTATAGCTCTGTTACACAAAGGCAGCAAAGAAAGCAAAGCAAGACCAAGCTGCCCCGCCAAAAACCGCAAAACGTTACATCCTACCTCGAGATCTGACTTAATCTCATCAGAAGAGCGATGCTTATGAGAACACTAATCATCGAAGCCTCGAACACAAACCCTAAAACAAGCTTGGATTAAGGCTAGTCTTGGATTAAAATTGTCTGGGATTAAAACTAATCCCTAGTCAAGTGCTGATCACATATATGTTAGGATGGGGTCCTAATTAGGAGCAACATATGGTTTGTAAATGTGGAACAAGTTAATCGTACATGTGAAGCAACTGATGAAAAATGCTGCCTGCATAAGTCGGAGCACTTTTTCACAGGATCTACTAATGTAAGGTCTTGAAACGGATTGCAATGGAAACGCCACTGTTTATTAAAAAAAAATCGGATTAACAGATTTTACCCGTAGATACTGAGCACCTGAAACATGTAGGAAAGAGAGCCACGTTGAAAGCCCATGCACAGTGTTTAAATAGGCTGCTTATTTAGGAGTGTGAGCCCGTCCGAAACAGAAAGGTATCCATGAGTGCATAACAGTGAAGCGAGACTGTACAGAAGCTTCAACGGCTGAATTTATTCAATCCTCGTTTTATCCGCTTATTTGAGTCAGGGTACAACAAGCACTACAACTTGTTAGTGCTAGTTGTAGCATGATTGGTTAATTGAAACACCTGGAGCGTACCCGTCCTGTAGAGCTCAGTGGCACCTCTGAAGAATCGTGGCAGAGCCGCCTCCAGCATCATAACAAAGTCCTCGAGCTCCTCGGTCACACCCACCAGCAGGTACTCATTAATCAGGTTATACTTGGCCTGATCCAGAGCCCAGCGGCTCCCTATGTTCCTGTAGCACACAAAAGCAGCCACAAGGGGGTACGATGCGAATTGAGTCATCCAAGTGAAATTTAACAGAACAGCTCATGTCACATCAGTGTCAAACAGGGTTCCTACTGGTAATGCAAACTCCTCAATAAAAACCCCGGAGAGTTTGTACTCCCTCCCAAATTTGTTCAAGGAACCGTTTGGTGCAGAAGTGCCTGTTACTAGTGAAGAACTGGACAGTCAAACACATTAACAAGCGATCTGGAACTGACCAGCACTCTGAGAAATGACCACAGAAGAAAGGAATCTGGAGCCAGAGTTTCTCCGGAGCGCAGTCGGATCCTCCCGCAGCAACACACTCATCAAATGTCTGTGGAATAAAACACACAAGCCCTTTAAACGTGTATTTAACCACATCAGTCACAGACAGAAAGAGAGACCTGACGCCAATCACTCATCCCATAACCTGGATTGGTCGTCCAGGCGTAGTCATTACAGTACGTTTTGGGCAGGCGTAGCCACCATGTCTTTGTACCGGACCAATTTAAACCAGCCCCTTAACCTACTTCGTGTATTTGGAATGTGGGTGGAAACCCACATGGAGAACATAAACTCCACACAGGCAGAGTCCGAGGTCAGGACTGAACCGGGGATCGCTGGAGCTGTGAGGAGACCATACTAATCACCATGCCACCCACATCACAAATGCTCTTCAGAACAAGGTACAATCTGAGCAATTTAGGGTTAAGGATCTTGCTTGGAGTCCAACAGTGGCAGCTTGGCACAAGTGCTGGGACTTAAACCCTGGACTTTTTTCACAGCGGCCCGGGGTTTTAGCCAGCACAGCGCCCCCCCAACACCAGACACACACAGACAGACACACACAGACAGACACACAACACTCTATAGAAAAAGTAATCCCTCAATCTAAAATGAACATGAGAAAATAAAAAGCAAGTCGTATAAAGTGTAGTCTAACCTTCTTGTCGCCCTGTTTCCTTCGTCTCAGGCCAGGTCTGTAATCGTCCCCGAAGCGCAGGAAGTAGTAATAGGAGACCAGGCGCTCGATGGGGTCGCGCACTATGTTGATGTAAATGGGTTTTTTTGTCACACCAAATCTGACAAGAACAAATAACAATGTGAAGTTATGGTGCTTTCATTTCAAGTTCAAGCTCGGAACTCTGAGAGGGTATGTTTAAAAAAAAAAAAAAAAAAAAAAACTAAGAAAATGGCCCTCAATCTACTTGGAAACTCTGACAGAACCCCAATCCTGGGTTTTACATACATACAAGTGTCATTTGTTGCCCCTCTGATCAAAGTTGTTGCCCTGCTGATTGTACTCTTAGGGAGTTACACTCCAGTTTCACTTCAAAAGATCACAGTCTTACCAGTCGTGTGCTCGCTTGCTCGTTAGATCACGTCTGGATTAACGACGGTTCTACATTTACAATCCAAACCCCTGTACATGCCTTGCTTAAAAACTCAACAGTGGCAGAGGTGGGATTTGAACCCTGAACCTTTTGAGCCATAGTCCAAGGCATTTACCACTGGGCCACCACAGTCCCACCTAACTGTTCTAACTCAGTTGA
Source organism: Parotocinclus haroldoi (assembly GCA_034779995.1). Classification (NCBI taxonomy): domain Eukaryota; kingdom Metazoa; phylum Chordata; class Actinopteri; order Siluriformes; family Loricariidae; genus Parotocinclus; species Parotocinclus haroldoi. Next base: position 7,828 of record JAUZST010002480.1, on the reverse strand, counting down.
TGTGTTTAGAGACTCTACCGTGTGAGGTATTCTTGTGTGGACGGATTTCTGCCTGTAAACGGTGTTTGTAAGTGTATGTTCATGTCCTATTGCAAGTAGTACTCCTCTCTTTGTCCCCCCACTACCCGTATATTCTCTCTAACCTACATTTATATAAACTGGTTCACATTCACTGGTTGAGTCTCTGTTTTATCTGGCTGATCTTCTGTCCTTTTCCTAAAGCGGTCTATGTGTTTTTGGCTTTGGTCAAACAAAAGTACAAGGTCCATCATACCATCCTCCTGAGGGTTACAGCTTTGACCTGCACGGGTTAACAGTAACCTAAAAATGCATGGCATTAGAGATGCTGTGCAGACGGTAGTGTTCCACTAATGTTTTTTTGCTGAAGCATCCATGTTTCAGTGTTTCAAATGCACCGAAATCACCAATCATGCAATTTTGAGAATTTTAAGAACCGTAAAACACTCACTTGCTGAAGTCGAGGAATGAAACATGGCCATGGTAAAGCGCTGGCTTCATTTCCCTCCATGATGTCACGTTCTTCACGAAACGTACCTACATGATGACAAGCAGCAACAAAAACACCCTTTTAATACAGGCTGCATAAAGGATAATCAGGCAGGATCAAACTAGGGTAAAAACCGGGTAGGAAAATCTAATAAACAAAATAAATATACATGTGGGAGTGTGTGAGTGTGTGTGAGAGTGAGAGAGAGAGAGAGAGAGAGAGAGAACCAAGTATGAGTGTAACGTTACATTTGATGAAATCTGCACATTTCCATTATATGTTTAAAAATCACTGTAATTAAGATGAAAAAACAGAACCAGAGGTTTAAAATTTCACTGTCACCATTTCGTCAATAACTAAGTGAAAACAACGTTCTTTAAATATCTCAATAATAACAATCCAAAAACAGTGTTTTACCAAACTTAAAATGAAACAAGTCCTATCATAAAGTAAAAACAAACAAGCTAGCTAAGAACTGCCCTCTTCAGGTCCGTCCACAACATTCTTATTGGATTATGGTCAGGACTCCGGTGTTCCAAACGTTTTTCTTCTTTAACCCTTCTTTGTTTGAACGACTCAAGTGAAAATCGGATTATTTTTAGGTCTTGTTCATGCAGAAACGCAGTAAAAATCTACAGGTTCATAAACTTTTAATCAGCACCGTAGCTGCGTTTATGAAAGGAGGCTAATTTTCACACTCAAAAAGAATGCGTAAACTCAAACAGGCTCGGCCCTGAATCCCTCACAACTAACTAAACAACTTTTTGTGTTACTAAACGCACTACTGGTTGTGTAATGAAAGTCAGTTCAACTTAAGCTGTGTGTTATGAGACCTGGTCCTGCAGGGACATGACTGGGTTGTTCTTGCTGGTGTTGATGTGCAGGACGTGGTAGTGGTTCCTGCTGCACAGGTCGTATGCCAGGTTGGTGAATGAGGTGCTGGCTGTTTTTGGGACACGGTTATAGATAACCACCATGTCCTCCTCGGGCTTCTCGCCAGAGTCCCGCGTTCCATCTTGACTGCGACGCTCATCGATGTCTCGAACCTCAAGCCTGGCGATGGCACGCTCTGCGAAACAGAAAAGAAAAACGGATCGAGCACGGTGAATATCCTCGCAAATCAGAGAACGTAGAAATATCGATATCGGAGTTCGTACATAAAATCATCCATCCATTATCTTCCGCTTAATCCACAAGGGGTCGTGGGCCAGCTGGTGCCCACTCGGTGCCAACGCGGCAATTGTCACTTAACCACCAATTAACCTAACAAACATGTCTTTGGACTGTGGAAGGAACCCAGAGTACCCGGAGTAAATCCGCGCAGACATGCAAAAATGAAACATAGCAGCAGTTGGAAAGATAAATTAATAAATAAATGAAACTCGGTTATATGAGTATGTTTATTTTCAGAGTAAAGTGGCATGACAGCGTGGCAACATTTCGGCTTCAGCTGGAGAAACACCGGATACTTTTGGCAATGTAGTGTAGGTAATGCTATAATGCTCCTGTAATGCATATACAGTATAAAAGTAGTTTAGCAAGAGAACTGCATGCAAACGATATGGAAATGTGAAACCCTACTATCTACACAGCACTGATTCCCTGCTCTACACTGACACCTGCTAGGTAAGGCTGTGCCATATCGTATCGTTTGCGATAGCACCGGTATCATTTTATAAACGATATAAAACATATCGTGATACGCCGACGTCTTTACGTAATGGATTTACAGAAAATATGGCATACTTCTATGACTCATGGGCAGAGCTACAGATACGACAGAAAGTGGATCCTGCGGTGGTGGAGTTTGTCCCAAAAAGAGGAGTGACTTTGGTAGTGTGGAGGTGGTTTTGGTACAAAATATGAGATGTACAAAAAAACTACAGTGATATGAAAGTTACGCAAAAGGTCTGGAACAACAAATCTAATCTGTTTCACCACCTCGAGCAGAAGCGGAGTACGAGGCAAGTCAAAAATGGTATTTAAAGTATAAAATATATTTAGTTGCAATTGTATGTTGTTGAAATATATCACCAAATATATTGTGATGGCAAAAGTACCCTAAAATATCGTGATATTATTTTAGGGCCATATTGCCCACCCCTACTGCTAGGTAACACAACCTACAACAACTGAGACGTGTATGTATAATGTGTTTAATTATGTGTAATTAAATGTTTATGTATTACTTCAGAGATGTTACGATGTGTGCATAGTGGAAAGAAGCAGTCCAGTTTAATTTGTTTTTAAACATGTTATGTTTTACTTTTCCATACATTTCCACAGTCGAATTCGGTTAATGGGAGCACATCGGGACGTGATCTTTTTGGTCCTAATAACCGGTTGGTTCGATTAATCGAACATGCCCTATGTTACAAGACGGGACGTGCTATAATTTATATAACATATTAAATGTTTATTAAACCTTTATTGTATGATTTACACGTATAGCGAACGTACAAACAAGAACTACTGTTGCTTACCAACTTTGTTCATCGAAAAATAAATTTGAAACCAACTTTTTTGAAACAATCTACAACACAATGTATAGATATTCAGCAAGCGAAACTTAATTGTCACACCCACCCTCTGCTCAGCGGACCACACCCGCACACGCGCACGATCACCTTCTCCCTCGATCACCTTCTCCCTCGTACTAACTGCGCATACCTGAACCTCATTTCCATCCTCATTACACACCACATATATTCATCCGGGTTGCTTTTCGCCTTTGCTAAATCTCTTGGTCACACTCGAGTTTCTAATTGGCTCTATTTTGTTCTATTTCATCGCCTGTACTTAACGTTGCTGATCTGCTCTGTTTTTCTATTTCCAATTTTTGCCTCACTGTTTTGGATACCTTTGCCATGCTTTGTGTTTTGACCCTGGACTGTTTTGAGTTTTTTGGCCTGCCGTTTTTGTCTGGTTTTTGTATACGCAGCATTTGCCTCCGCCATCTTGTACCCAGTCTTCACAATAATACTGTGGCGTCGGGCTACAAGGACCAGGCAGACGCAGACCAGCTTGGAATATAATTGTTTATTTAACTTCCTGGTACAAGCACAAATACCAGTTCTGACAAGACCTATTACACACAGTGCAGTACCGAGGTCTCCCTCAACACTGAAAGCAGCAGTCACCCAACGCACACAGACGCCATCCACAAAAACGGTAGAATACCTCATTCTTTCCATGAAGGACAACAATGATCACAGGACAGTATACGTAAGTTATAACACCAATACACAAAGTGCCATGTAAGACAACCCTAAGGATCGACCAAAATAAACCAACAAAGTCAAAAATACGCACGTTCACACCCCCAAACATGCCACATCACGTTCAGTCACTCTCACAGCCAGCCCGCAATCACATTAAACAGAACACGGGACAACACATACCTAAAATAAGAGATCAGTGAGTCACGCAGCTGGGACCAGAATGGCCCACTCCGGGTTCAACCCGACGTTCCCGCATCGGACGCCCGTCTGGGACACCCATTGCTGGGGTAGCTTCCTCAGAAGCACCACGCTCGTGGGGTCAATAAGGGGCGAGGCGATCACAGTGTACCACGACCGCTTTACGCCCCGTACGGACCCTATACACAACGTCTGAGAGACGTTGGGAGATTGTGTACGGCCCTTCCCAGTCGGACTGCAGCTTGGGGCACCGGCCTTTACGCCACCGTGGGTTAAACAACCACACTCTAACCCCAGTTGACAGTGGCTTACCATGCACCCACGTATCGTACACGCAGGAAAGCTCCACGGGCCAACATGAGAGACAAGCCAACATCACCAAGGGCAGGTGAAGGTCCCAGTCGTCATGATGGCAAGCTGGGCAGAGAGCGTTCTGTTGAACCTCTCCACCAGGCCATAACTCTGCGGACAAAGCGGCGTCGTTCGGGTCTCTCTTAACCTCTCACACATCTCCGCCATGACCTGGGACTTGAAATTCCATCCCTGGTCACTATGGAGCTCTTCCAGTAACCAAAAACGGCAGAAGAACCACTCCAGAAGGCAGTTAGTGGTAGTAACTGCGCTCTGATCGGCCACCGCGTACGCTTCAGGCCATTTGGGCCACCGATCACACACTCTTCAGTAATAGTTGCAACCAGAAATGCCCACTACGGGACCTTCCCATCTTCTTCAGATGACTCTGAGAGTGTCCCTTCACCTCTGGATGACCTTTCCTATTGGACCCGTTACTGCAACAACCACCTTGAAGGTACAGAACACAAGTCTCATCTGGGGTCTACTCCTTCTCGTTTGGAAATGGTTAGCTGGCTGCAACATCGTCGTCTTGGAATACCAACCTTTAATGGTCTCACACCTGTCGCAATCTCCCTTCTTCTGCTCCTGAGCTTGACAATAAACATGTTGCTGTACCACTTCAAGTGCCACCTGGTTCCAATCCTCATATGTACCTGACTTTCGTCTAATGGATGCTGTTTCTACCCTGACTGGGGAGCGTCTGCCTTGTCAATTCCACTGTGCCAGGGTCTGGTCCTTACACTTCAAGGCTTTCTTACCAATATGGTATACACGGCCAAATAAGATTGCATGCTAGTACTTTCTGCAAGTGGCCTGGTTGGGCAAGTTGGCATTTTCCTAATGAACATTGTGAAGTGAAACCTTCTAGTTGTTATAGTTCTTCGTTGGGTTATTTCTCAACTTGTCTTTTATGGCTTATGGGCCTGTATACACAATAAACCTTGTCTATATATGTTATGTACTTGGTGTCTGTGTGGCATTATTGGTACTTTTTTGTGCATGAGATTAGCTTGGAGGGTTTTCAGGGACTTTTGGCTTGCACATAGTGTATCACGAACCATAAACATTTTGATGTGGGGCCAATGTCACTCATTGTCAAATAAGAAATCATTTACTCATGAGAGAGCAACTGGACAGTTCAGAGGCATATTACAGTACGATACAAATTATACATGGGCTAACATAGTTCAACTAAAGTTCTGTTCGATCTCGGCATTTGAAACAGACTAAGCATGATCAACTCTGAAACCAATCTCCGGATACTTGTCATCTCCAGACTGGGCAACCAACCAGGTCGTGTCACCACGACATGAATGTTTATTGCAGTTCAAAGAAATGGAAGGAGAGCGCACAGGCCGGAAAGCATAGACACGCAGCACCTGGGTTTCTAAACCAGATTATGATAATGAGAATAAAACATATAAGAAGGTTTTAACAGACAAGAACGAAGAAGGACCACCGGATAATACGTTCAAAATGTCACGTTCACGCCCCTTCAGGACTCTCACAGCCAGCCCGTGATCACATTAAACAGAACACGGAATGACACATACCCAAAATAACAGATCAGCGAGTCACGCTGATTCAACGGTCGCTACAATACTGTAAAAAACAAGTTCTTATTCAATTCCAGTCAACGTTTGAAGAACTTATCCAGTGTGATCTGATACCTGCTCTTGACGGACTGCTCTTGAACAAAATCAAGAAAGTGGTGGGTGTGGTCACCTCCCGCTGGTTTTGCTCTTGTCAACTTTTCGATTTCCTGACCTTTGATAAAAGCATAAATTCTCCCAGAGAGCACAGGAATCCTCTCATAATCGCTGATTCGCTTTGCATCCGCTAGGTGGCTTCTTTTTTCTTATTCGCTCTCACGTTCTTTGGTCCGATTAAGCGAAATTTTGGTCCAAATAAGCAAATAACATTACACGTATATAATAGGATTTGTTTAGGTACTTTAGAATTTGGTCCGAATAAGCGGCAGGTCTGATTAACCAGTGGTCCAATTAACCGGATTCAACTGTATTTACTATTCACAGTTATCTGGTACAAATTTCAAATTACTGCTGTTGATGATGTCACCACAGAGTTCTTGGTGAGCCTCATACCTTCATAAAATAGACAATCCAAAATACTTCTTAGTAAAGCTAATGATTAATAATTAATAAATACCAATCGTAATTGGGGAACGCATCCACGGTTCTTTATCATACACTGACCATAATGCACACCTGATGAATAACAAAACCACCATATGATGATCCCTTTAGAATGAGGAACAAAACAAAAGGCCTTTTCAAACAGCAGCCTCAGATCCATCGTCTAGGGCTTTTGGAAATGAATGACTTGACAGTGAAAGCTCTTTGTTAGGTGCTGTTTGTGGTGGTGACAGAATTGTGCAAAGTTTAAATTCTACTTTATCACAAATAAATACCACGATTATAGACATTTTTGTAATAAAATCCCAGCAGAGACAAAATAATATATGTCATATATGGTGGGTAGCACCAAGGGTGGAATTAAATTAGTAAATAAGTCTTTTTATTAGAAGGTGTTTGTCAGTGTGGTGAAAGATCCTCTTATAAGTTACTTTCAGTTTTGTTTCCTGGTTCACTTTGTTTTTAGGTTTAATTTCAGCTCCTATGATTCTTTCTCAGACGTTGGGATTTTGGATCCATTTGTTTTAGATTTTCATTTAAATTTTTATTGTACAGATTATACAATGTGAACACAAATGAACAGTAGCAGTGTAAAATACTACCACTGATACTACTAATACTACTAAGAATCAGTGTTGGGGAAGTTACTCAAAAATAGTAATATATTACTGATTACTCATTACTTAAATAAAATTGTAATGGGATTACTTTACTCATTAGTTTCTGAAAAATGTAATCTCATTACATTATTTTTAAGTTCCATTCTAAAATCGATGTGAATTAAACTATACTCGAATTCAACCCTCAGACAAATCTGAAAAGTACAAAAAATATAGACAGTAGGATTTCTGTTTTATTTTGGGTAATTTTGGAGCCTAATTTAGCTGCAGGTGCAGTATCGAACATTTATAAAATGAATTTAACGATTCTTAAAGCTCTTTTTTAAACAACAGCACACTGTAGTCCAATACCATTTTTCTTTTGGCTTTTAACACTTCACAGTAATGTCGTTGAGGACAGTAATTGCAGAACGATATGCGCGTTTACGTCCGAGACTCCAAAAGTCTCCAACAACACCAGAAAAAGTCGCTAGATTTGCCGCTAGTCGCTTTTGAAAAAAAAAGTTGAAAAGTCCCTAAGTTGGCAACACTGTCACTGAAGACGTCACAGTCAGTCACGTGATCACCTGATGGGGCAGCTGTCAGGAAGTTAGTACGTGCATAAATTACGCAGAAGGCTGTTTATGCTTTTTTAAAAATAATATATTTAACAGAAAAACTAAATAATTTTAAATTATTTAAATTAAACGTAAATAATGCAGGTAATGTAAGTTTTTATTAAGTTAGTAATTGTAATGTAATTACAAAATATTTAACGGTAATGCTTTACAT
>JAUZST010002479.1:0-18007 GCA_034779995.1 Parotocinclus haroldoi | reverse complement strand
TATAGGAACCAAGGGAGCAAACCAGAGCAGATGGATTATCTGAGATTCACAAAGGATGGTCAGGAAGTGTCATTCAGTCACTTTATGAGTGAAAATAAAGGAGAAAGCTGCATTAGTACATGTGAAGCACACATTACTGTGGACTCTCATGGGCTAAATTGGGTTTTGTCATAGCAATATTCTCAGTGTGTACTGTCTTCAGTTGTATGTTTATTTTAATGAAATAGTCTGGTCTGCTCTAAAACGTAACTGACCGACATGGCATTCAGTCAGTTTAAAAAATCTTGGCACACATTTCATTTTGAAAATCCTCTGCAGAGAAGTCCAGCGTCCAGCTTCTGTCATCACTGCTGCCTCCTGTTTTAGAGGTACAAAAGATTATTCTCACCTAGAGCCTCAATCCTAAAATTGGAAATAGAGTTAGAATTTAAACACCGAATTTTAACTTGAATCTGAAAGTCACAAGTAAGAACTGTGTTGCAGTCATGCTGTAGGGTACACAATAACACTTGAAAAAGTAAATAAACTTCAGTAATTATACTTGACTTACTTGTCAGCATGTCAGCAATAATATATATATATATATATATATATATATATATATATATATATCTCAAGTTCTCCAACACTTGAAAATGACAAGGAATTGACCTAATGAAGCACAGCAAAGATATCTACAACGGTGTTATTAAGTCAGGGCATTGCAAACAGTACTTACAAACACAGTAAGTTTAAAATTTAAAAAATTTAAAATTATATTCACATGCTCTGGTTGGCCATTGTTTTTTTTTTACTGTGGTAACTTTTCTTACTGTGCTCATACCACATACTCACACAGAGTGAAATTTAATTTCATAATTCATAATAAGTTTCATACGTTTTTTAAGTTCTCCAGCATTTAATACAGCAGATTAGTGGTTCAGATTGTGGGATATTGTATTAGAATACCTCATAGCCTGCTTAATGATGGGAATTAGGTATAGCAGGGTTTAGCTATATTTGGAGGTTCCGATGATGATATAAAGATCTACGATGTCCCTACTTTTTTTGGGTTTCTCGTTTAGCTGATTTACTGCAGTGTCGTGCTATCTGCCTATTTGTCCGAGACCTAACTGCATTAGAAGTAAATATATATGATAAATTCTCTGCTCTATGTCGACAAGGACATTTGAGTGTGGTGGCTGAGTGTGAGCTTTGTGGCTCCATTATCTCTCTCTTTCTCCTTCATTCAGCCCCACTCTGTGGCCAGTGTATGCCTTAATGAAGAGCAGCAAATGAACTGTGTGATTGTGTTTGATAGGAAGTCGGTTTCCATTAGAGGGCCATTGTACACTTTGTGATGGAGCTCTCCAAAGTCAGAATGATTGGAGGACTTCTCCAAATGGATTGCTAGACCAAATCAACAAGGCTATGGAATTTAAAGCTTGTTTAAATCATATAGTGACATTGTTTTGATCAGTACACCATACTACTATATACTATATATACTGTTTATCCTCCTTGTGACATTTTAATCATTAATAATACACACACACACACACACACACACACACACACACACACACACACACACACGTGTGTTAAACTTGAGTTTGTTGCAAAGAAGAGCCAGTTGCTCCCCATTTGCTTTCAAAAGATCAGATCAGAGTGCATGTGTCATGTAGTTATAAATTAATGAGTGTGTTTCTGGGTGAGATAAGTCAGAACCATCTCCATGGATAACACAGAAACCGCTTGCCATTTAAATGTCAAAATATCCTGACTTATCACTGGAGAACTTTGTGTATGTGGACACAAAGAGTTTTACAGTGTGGGCTTGTGACATTGTCTTAAATGTATTTAAAAATGTAACGTTTAAAAAAAGCTTTGAGAGAAACTGTTCTAGTGGGTCTGCAGTTTGAAGGCGGCAGTTTCCATAACAACCTGCAGTGTCCGAGTTGTGATGAGACTAAAGGAGTGAGATCTGTAGTCACATGACCTCATCTCGGCTGAAATGTGCCAGAGGCAAGTGGTACCCTTGAGCTCTGTTTCTGATAAAGTAGAGTGCGCACATGATCACACAAATCTTACAGTATTATCTAAAATCATGAGTGTATCTGGGTTTGACCGATTAGTTTCTATTGTTGTGCACCTTTGTTTTTTTTACCCAAATCCCACAGAGAGTCTCAGATGTACATATACAATAGTGCACATACACATGCCCTACAGTTGACTGGCACCCAACCTAGGGATTATTCCGACCTTGTATACAATAAATCTGGGATAAACTTTAGCCCATGACCTTAATCTTGAGATTATTCCTTTTTCACATTTGAACCCTGCTATTATGGGAGAATCTATGTCTGGAATTCATAGAGCGCAGACATGGATGCACCCTGAACAGGGCCAGTCCATCACAAGATCGGGCGGGGGCCACTGTTGCAGCAGCAAAGGACCGTCTACTATGGAAGCACTTAGACTCAGTGGTATTCTATGTATGAATCGAGTTTTATAACACACTGCTGAGTTTATCTTGCATGTAAACTGCTCTTTCTGATTAAACAATCACAATGATAATACAAACATAGCCTGTGTTACCTTCTATTAAAAACAGGACTGGAATGTCATTATGTCACTTTATATGTTGGCATGTAGGTTTCTCACATATTCCTCTGTCATAATTCCAAAGTTCAAACTAATCCAGAGAAAGGCCCGCTACTCCAAAGTCCAAGTCATTTTGATTTACACCACAAGCTGACATGAGTGAACATGTTGTTTAACCTTGGAAGCATGATCCATGAAGTTCTAGACTAACAGATATTGTGCTTCCAGAGGCAGTTTGGAACTGCATTTGGAACTGCATTTAACTGCAGACAGTTTTAAAGTGCTACACACTAGTGTTGTACTATTCGAGTGTGGAGACCATAAATTAGGGGTATTGTTTCGGTCTTGACCTACTTCGGAGTCGGACTTATTGTAAGGTGGACTTGGAAAGTGTTGTTGAGACCAACTGAGTTCAATTCATCTGTCTGAGGTGAACATTCATTATAAACTGAGCTTTTTTTTATTGATATTGAATAGTATTTACAATCTCTTTAAACAGAAAAAATCAGTCCTTTCTCTAGATGCTTAAATAAAATATACACTCAGACTGGCTAACAGGGACAAACAAGATACTGATGTTCTACTTCATTGTCCAGTCTTTAAACATGTTTACATTTAAATTGTCTAACATTAAGATTGCAAGTGCGTATTTTTACCTGCTTGCTTTACTTAGTCAGTATAGTGTAGGATAGTTTAACTAAGCCTATAATATAATAATAATGAATAATAATTATAGGAGATATATTATTTATGTCATGATATATACAGTCGATTCCGGTTAATGGGACCACATGGGGACGCGATGGTTTTGGTCCTAATAACCAGCTGGTCTGATTAAACAAACATGCCCTATGTTACAAGACGGTACGTGCTATAATTTATGCAACATATTAAATGTTTATTAAACCTTTATTATGCGATATACACGTATAGCGAACGTACAAACAAGAACTACTGTTGCTTACAAACTTTGTTCATTGAAAAATACATTTGCAAACAAGTTTTTCTAAACGATCTGAAACACAATGTATAGGTACTCAGCATGAGAAGCATAATACTGTAAAAAGAAGTGCTTACTAAATTCTAGTCAACATTTGAGGAACTGTGTGATCTGACGTGTTCTTTTGACGGACTGCACAACAAAATCAAGAAAGTGGTGGGCGTGTTCACCTCCCGCTAGTTTTGCTTTTGTCAACACAACTTTTCGGATTTCCTGACCTTAGATGAAAGCATAAATTCTCCCGGGGATCCCCAAAATTCTCCCATATCTCGCTGATCCGCTTTGCATCCGCTAGGTGGCGACTTGTGGCTTCTTTTTCTTATTCTCTCTCTCACGTTCTTTGTCCGATTAAGCAGAATTTTGGTCCAAATACGTGAATAACATTACACGTATATAATAGGATTTGATTCGGTACTTTAGGATTCTGTTCCATTAACCAATGGTCCAATTAACCGGATTCGACTGTATTATGCAATATGCAATATAATTATGCACTATGAAGTAGATTAGGATGGATATATATATATATATATATAAATGAAAGATAATAAATGAAATTAATTTGGCATTGTCTTGACGCCAATCCCGTCTCTGTCTTGATTCGGACTCGAGTACTAAAAGTCTTGGTCTTGACTTGGACTCGTGTCGTCATTTTGGTCTTGACCAGGACTCAGCTCTCGCACTCTTTAAACCTCAACAATACTGAGGTACAGACTTTTTCTCTAGGCACTTTGCCTGTATAATATTATGGCCATGATATGTACGTGAATATCTCACTTCTCTGCATTCCTATTGAAATGTCACAGCACAATATGTGAAAAATATTTTAACAACATACAAAGGCAGTGTGAGATTTTTTTCAATGCTAGTTTAAAATATAATGTCAGTGAGGTGAATCTGTCCAGATATCAAAGTACAATGTCTCAATGGAATAGTAATATGCCTTTAAATGCAGCACTGAAATATGATGCTAATGTATTTTCGGTGCCCTGACTGAGTGACAGTCCAAGATGTTGTTAGGAAAGCAGAGTACACGCGCTGACACTTAGACCGCTGAACGTGTATACACTGAGGAACAAAATCAGAATTCACACACATATACACACACATGGCAGGCCTTTGCCCTCAAAGGAAAAATCCTTGCTGCTGCCATAAGGATGGCCTCTGAAGACAAGTGCTATTAATAGCATCCACTCCCATCCACTCTAAAAACTCATTCTTTTGCACATGTGCACACACACACACACACACACACACACACATAACAATACCATCACATCCTCTTGTCACTTTCAACCCTTCCATCACAATATCTCCTCACTTCATATCTCCCGCTTGTTTCCACCCACTGTATCCAGGTGCTGTATGTAGCTGTAAGCTATAAACAGAGTGCTGCTGTGTGCATTTAGCTAATGGGATAAAAGATTGTGAGAGGAGATATAGATTGTGCATCTTCCTCCCTAGAAAGAAAGTGCTGGAAGTCTCTTGACTGCTTGTCTTCTAACCCTTTGTATCTGCAGGTCTATTTCTTGCAAACAACTGACTTCTGTTACTTCATACGTGCGCACTTAGGTCATTTTTTGTTTAAGTCCAGATAAGCAGCTTATCAGTAGCGTGTCTAGTTATAAGTATCTGCTGTATTGTGTATCAAGCAAAAGCCAGTCATTTATTTGGGCAGACCATGTTCTAAGATTGAGACAAGATCTAAACGGATTCTAAATCTAATTATAATGCCTGAGCAAAATTGAGAAGCTTGATGGTTTTCTGGTGGAAGGGTGACATGATAGAGTATACTGGCCTTTATTATATACACATCATACACACTGTCCCTTAATAGTGGAACTGCACACTGTCTGATCATGATAATACTATTTACAGTAATTTATTAAATTGCGAGATGTATTCTAATGCCATGCATTATACTGCAGTACCACATTCAGCATCAAGACATAAGGGATTTTCCTTTGTGTTTCTGATATATCCTGTTTCAAGACCAAATGCCAAAGCAGTTTATTATAGGTATTGTTATTATTATTTATTTATTCACATTAACATAATCAAAATGCCCCTAGTTAACAGCAGTCTAAAATCTAAACTTGATTTAAGTGTATATAATCGCATTTAATAACTTGCTATGTCATTCTAATTCACTTCATTTGCTAAGCTGAACAATTCCTGCTGTCATTCTTACAAAGAGATTTGCTTATACTCTTTAATTACTTTATGCAGCATGAACAAACTTAAATATTGTATTTACTTTTGAGTCACAAAAGCAAGGTGCATAAAATATGACCAACATTAATGGTGCCTCTGTGGCAACTTAAAAATGGTTGCCTTCATGCTTGATCTCCAGGGTGAATACACAAAGGATTGCTGTTGCCTATGTGTATAAGACAGTTGTGCAAAAAAAAAAAACACAAGAAAAGAGACTGACCAGTGAGACATTCACTGCAGCTGGGGACAAAAAACATCCAACCAGCACTTGTTGAACCAAATAAGATTCTACTTTCACCATTGCATAGCAAGTTTGGTCTAATGAAGAACTTTGTGTGAAGGCAAGGGACAAAAATACAGAAACATTCAGTACCGCCCTTACAATTTTCCATACTTGATGCATGATGCAAAGATAAAGAAAGGAGTCTTTATTGGTTCTCAGATTCGTGTGATTCTGGTCAATGCGGAGTTTCACATTTGACCATTTGGCATGTAAAAAGCTGCATGGGAAACATTCTAGTTAGTGGTAACAAATTCCCTTGGAAACACCAGGGCAGCCAAATGTGAACAGTTGGAAAATCTTCTTCAGGCATATAAAGAACTTGGCTGTAACATGTCCTTAAACATTAATTACTTCCACTTTTACCTAGGCTTCTTTTCACCTAACTGTGGAGCAGTCAGCGACGAGCATGGTGAGCGATTTCACCATGAAATAGGGTATATTTTCTATGGAAAAGAGATATCGGGGTAAATGGAAGTCTTGTTTGAAGACCACTACTGGACACTTACCAGAAATCAGATGATTCAATACAAGAGACACTTAAAAAACTTTTTGAAATTTTGTAGGCTAGTGTAATAAACTTTACAGTCGTTCAGGCAAACACAGTTTTGGCATATCTTATCACTGGGGCAGCAGCAGCATCACTGAATAGCTGTCTGAAATTGCATCCGTAGACCAATATATAATTTACATATATATAATATAATAATATGAGATAACAAATACAACATGCCTATGATGACTCACTTCTTCATCTTCCTTTGGGTTTTATAGCCATTGGTATACCATACTGGTGCATTATCGCCACCAACTGGTGGTTGGAAGATCACAACACTGATTCTATTTAGAGCGCTTGTTTTAGGGTGATGTTTGAGGTCAGATTTATTGTTCAATTATGGAGGCAAAATGGATCATTAGATGTCAGAATTGTTTGAGTTAAGAGCCGTTCAAAATCAGAGGTTCCATTGTAACCTCAGAATTAGGACTTGCTGCAATTGGTTCTGACACGGATTTGTTCAAAGTCAGAATCCAGTTCATTTCAGGCACACGCTGAGACTGGGTAATATGCGTGCAGGTTGTACTGATGTTGGTGGAACAAAGAAATGTTTAAATTCTGAGATTGCATTGTATGTATAAATCAGGTCATGGTTCTTGTCTTTGTCGCTACTTTCTTTCTCCTCTTACTCCAAATCTCTTCCCCAACCAGTGTGACTGATAAAAGTGTGTTATGGATTGAGAGATGTATTTGTAAGAGCTGTGGTTTGCTGAGTGTGTTCGTTCAGCCATCCTAAGCATTTCAGTCTATTCTGTGATGACACTGACTGGAATCTGGTGTGTTTACTTTGGCAGCATGAGAGAGCTATGAGAGCATGAGAGTATAGCCAAAATGAAGAGTGATAGACAGAGACAGTGGGGGAGGATGAAATAGTGACAGAGGTTTAGGCATAATAAAATAACTTAAATCTCACTTATATATCATACTTGACCAACCAACACTGCATTGACCTTGGGAGCCCTTTCTCTTTTAGCAAAAAGCAGAGGAGAGGGGGAGAAAAGGAGGAGGAGAGATACAGGGTTCATACAGAGCTCAGCCAGCAGGAAGTCTCTGTGATTCCTGTGGCATTATACTAGACGGATATGCCACACTCAACCTTGGTTAAACTTCATTACGCTGTACACATTACCTCTCTGAACAGAGAGTGGCAGCCTTGTATTTGTGTTCTATATTTAGAGATATACCAAATATGGTGTCAGGTGCTAAAATGTCCTTGCAGCGAGAAAGAGGAAATTCTTTTTGTGTCTGCTCTTTGAGTAACATTTTGCGATCATTACTACAGAAATCCTGTTAAGGACATTTCAAAGGCAGGAGAAAATTGTGTTCTGTAGCATTTTTCAATCGCTCGATCCAAATATGTGGGCGCATGAACCTTATTGCTATCTTAATACCAGAATCATACTGTGCCATTTTCACCCACAGACGACTGGGATCCCCTTTTTACCCTCAGGTCGTGGTCAGGTCACATTCATTTTAATTACAATCACTGCCAGGAACAATTCTGCAAATGGCAGGAAACTGCTCCGAGCTAGACTTTGGTAACCCATGAATTTTCAGCACAATTTCTTTGCTGTTTTGACCTCTGAAATTGCAGTCCTTTACATTATACACAGTAGATTTAAAATGGAAAAACTTTGTCTGTTCCACTGACAATGATATACACCTATCTGCCATAACATCATAAAATCACTGACTGGTGAAGTGAATAGCACTGAATAGACAGTGTCATACTCTGTTCAGCATTCTGCTTGAAAACCTTGGGTCCTGGCATTTTTATGATTGTTACTTTGACACGTACCAATTCCCTAAACAGACCAAGTATGCACATCCATGGCATCCTTTTCAGAAGAAGAGTGTGCCCTGCCACACACCCAAAATTGTTCAGAAATGGAGGAATATAACAATGAGCTCAAGGTGTTTACTTGGCTTTCAAATTCCCCAGATCGCATTCAAGTCAATCATAGAACATATGCTGGACAAACAATTTAATTTCTTTAGATTTTTTACATAATACGTTATTGCAACAGTTTGGGAATATTTTCGATATGACATATTTCTGGACTGAATGTGACCTGTGAGCTGAGATAGAGGATCTCCACATAACCAAAATATAAAATGCAATAAGACTGAATGTAATATGATTGTTTCCGCCCTATGGTGTGAACTATATGGAATATTTTGGAATAATGGTGGTTACACATGTTATAGTGCATTACATATAAAATATGTAGCGATTCCAGCTTTAACGGAGGGCTACAATCCCAACACCGGAATTAATTATTATTATAAAAAAAATAATTATTATTATTTCTGATAAACTTCATGAGGCTACAACCAGGAGAACACTGAACGACGTGTCAACAGAGTGCATGTAAGGATTGCAAGGAGAAATTCACTGCTGTCCAATAAGAAGCCATACACTTACTGGAAAATACATCTGTGGACAGATGAGAATAAAATATAGATTTTTGTTTTGGATAAAAAATATGGAGAAAGGAAACACTTTATTCCAACAAAATAATTTTATCCCATCTATGAAACTGCACAGGATGGGCCAAAGGATGGCTCGACATCACTGAAGGAATAATACATTTTGAATTATACCAGCAAATTCTAGGACAGCTGTCTGTAAACACAAAGTGGGTCATGCAGCGAAACAACAACACAAGACACACAAGTCATTCTACCAAATAATGGTTTAAGAAAAATAAAGTAAATGCTTACGTCATGTTTACATGTTTTACATATTGAAAGGAAAGGTTAATCTACCATTTTAGATATGTAATATTAGATTATTTGTGTGTGACAGTTATGTTTAGGCAAAAAATAAAGACTATTGTAAAGCATTGATAAACTTTAAAACAATACTATATGTTATTTATTTTGGTGTCCTGACATGTTGGTTCAAGCTCGGGCAGATCATCTACAAATTAAGCACTGGGCAACCTGTCAAGCAGTATTTAATTAAATACAGTGAATTTCAAATCTATGCATATATGTTTGATAATAATCAAGTCTGCTAGCTGTGAAAGACGTTCTAAAACCTTCAAATTGAATAATGTTTTTTGGACTTTTTTATTCAACCCATACAAATGGCAAACAAATATAGGTGGCACAGTCAGTCAGTTCAAATTTGTTCTCCTCGACCAACATGTTGAGCTGAGAGTCTTAAGGGTGATGCATAACTTCTCTAGGGCATCCTGATTGTTTCTGTCAGCAGGAGACATTGGCCCTGTCATTCTGTATTGTCTCAAAATCAAAATGACATGCTGAAATGTTATCATCCAATTTGGCTGCACTCATTTCAGAAGTCTAAAGCACTTGACTTTTTTTTTTGTAATCAACAAGCTGTTTCTGCTCCTTGCCAAAATATCCCAAGGTTCAAACTCTATAATCTATTTAACAGTAATGAGTGTCTAGCTCAGAAGACAAAAATTGCACCATACAGGAAATCACACTGGCAAACCACATTAAGACAGATTTCCATTTCTGTCTCCTAAGTGTGGCCCACAGGGTAGGGTCATTATTTCATTACCATGATCTTTCATGAGAAGAAATGAATGCCTGAAAAAAACACAGTCCTCTCGGGACATTTGTACGTCCATTTATTTCTCCATTTGTATCGCACATTTGTGTCAGCAAGATGAGTTATACTTTGGCCAGAGGCAGAAATTGATATTTAAAGTCTTGGAATTAACTAATATGATTTGCCTTTATATTACAATGTTTATTTGTTTTTCCTTTTTTTCAGGAGAGTGATATCCAGTACTATGACTCCAAGGGTTCTTGGTTCTCTGCTTATGTAAGTGCCAACTGTACAGTGGTTACTTTTGTTAAATTGCGCTCAGATTTCTTGAAGTCTAATTCACAGTGTTTTCAGTCTAAAAGGTTAAAGTGATTTGATTCTACAGAAAACTTACAAGGCTGCAAAAACTAAACACAAAGGAAAGTCCATCCAACAGTTTATTATGATATGCTGTATTAATACTGTGGATTACTCTTGTGGAAGTGAGGCATAAAAGCTGTTTGTACTGTATATTAATTACAACCACTTTTTATGTCAAGTTGTTCAACTCGTCTGCCTTGCTTACAAAAATACATGTTTCAAATCAAAAGATATATTCATTCATGAAGTTTTATAGACAGTTGAATCCGTTCAGAGTTGCAGGGAGTCTGGGTAATACAGGGTCCATGGTAAGAGCCAACCCTGGACTAGTTGCTAAGAACTAGGACTTTAGTTAATTAAAGAAATGGTTAATTAGTTTATTAGGAAACACAAGTTAAAAGTATAGGAATTTATGAGTTGCTTGAGTTGAGCTGGGGTGAAATGTATGATTTATCATTGACCAGTATATAGAGGTCTGCATATGCTTCACTAGTTGCTGCTATGTTTAGATAGCTTTATACTAGGAAGCAGCAAGTGAACAGGGTGATAGTTACACATAATTAAATATGTGTACTATGTCAGTTACTCTGTGTAAGTTATGCTTCTTTTCTGGTCATGAAATTACATAGCTCTCTTTTTCAATACAGCCATTGCTAATTTATTTATCATTGCCAAGAAAAGGCTGTGATTTCAGAAGTCAGCCAACCACAAAAAGCATTGCTGAGGGTAAGAGAGTGGAACAGCAAGAGAGAGAAAGGAGAGAGAGAAATAGCAGAGATGGAGAATCATAAATCAAAGTGCGATTTTGCTCTGTAGAGCATGGCAGTCATGTGATTAATGACTGGCTGCTTTAGGGTCTGTCAGCATCCCTAATTGGAGGACATCACTCATCATTAAGGGGGCCAAGGGGACACCGCCCCACGACACACCCATATGACCTGCTCTTGCACCCTGCTGCTCTGAGAAAGACTTGGGTTCTAGGGCACAAACTGTAGTCCCTAGGCCAAGCGTACACACACTTACCCTAGCCTTGGCACCACAAAGAAGACAAACTCCAGGCTAGTGTTACACGTAATGCATACATAAGGCAAAACAGGTTAATGTTACATTCATTTGTTCTATATTTGTACTAAGGCTATTTAAACTATAAACAAATGTAATAAATGACTACATAAACAATTACTTTATGATTGTAATCCTATTATACTAAGTTTGTTAAGGTGTAGGTTTTGAAGGTATATCACTATTGACCATTTTATATTAAATACAAGTTATCTGCCACAGTTCAACAGGAAATCATTTCATTTTCTCATTTATGCACATGCACTTACAACAAGGGACATTTACTAAGCAGTAATCTAACTGGAAGAGCACTGAGGAAAGCTTAGAAAGTCAATATTCAGATAACAGACAAGAGGGACAATCAGAAGACCTGTTGTTATGCTCACCTCAATGAAAGTATTAGGGGTTTTAAACATAGCAGAATGATAGAGAAATGGTCGCTTAAGACTTTACCTCTGGAAATTTCTATAATGATGGTGACTATGGTGTCTTCGCAATCTTGGACTGTACAAGCCCTAAACCCCTTTGTTAATATAAAGTTGTTTACACTGAATTACTTAATCAATTGCAAAAAAGATTTTTAAAACCCTAATCCCATCTACTGTGTAAACAGATATGAATTATTAGTGAACTTAAAGTTGCATAACTGTGCACACCCTTTTAGAACTGGGGGTGTGGCTGTGTTCAGATTTAACCAGTTACATTCAAACTCGTGTTCAATTGGAGTCAGCACACACCTGTCACCAATTAAAGTGCCTCTGATCAACCCCCAATTAGAGTTACGCTGTTGTAGTAGGCTTGTCCTGACATTTTTGTAGCCACATCATCCAATCACAAGCCATGGTGCGCAAAAAGTTGCCAGAGCATCAGAGGGATCTCATTATTCAAAGATATCAGGCAGGTGAAGGCTACAAACTAATTTCCAATTCATTAAATATACCATGGAACACTGTGAAGACTGTCATCATCAAGTGGAGAGAACATGGCACAACAGCGATATTACCAAGAACAGGACGTCCGTCTATTAATGATAAGACAAGAAGAAAACTGGTCAGGGAGGCTGCCAAGAGGCCGACAGCAATACTGAAGGAGCTGCAAGAATTTCTGGCAAGTACTGACTGTGCAGTACATGTGACAACAATCTTCTGTCTTCTTCATATGTCTGGGGTAGAGTGGCAAGACGGAAGCCTTATCTTTCAAATAAAAACATCCAAGCCCGGATTAATTTGGCAAAAAGACATCTGAAATCTCCCAAACGCATGTGGGAAAATGTCTTATGGTCTGATGAAACCAAGGTAGAACTTTTTAGACATAATTCCAAAAGGTATATTTGGCCCAAAAAGAACACTGCTCATTACCAAAAGAACACCATACCTACAGTGAATCATGGTGGTGGCAGCATCATGCTTTGAGACTTTTTTTCTTCAGCTGGAGCTGGGGCCTAGTCAGATTGGACAGAATTATGAACAGTTCCAAATACCAGTCAGTGTTGGCACAAAACTGAAGATGAAGAGGAACTTCATCTTTCAGCGCGACAATGACCCAAAACACACATCTAAATCAACAAAAGAATGGCTTCACCAGAATTAGATTAAGGCTTTGCAGTCCAGACCTGAATCCTATCAAAACATCTGTTGGGTAATCTGAAGAGGGCTGTGCAGATGAGATGCCCTCGGTTTTGCAAAGAAGAGTGGGCAAATATTGCCACATCAAGATGTGCCACGCTGATAGGCTCCTACTCAAAAAGACTGAGTGCTATAATAAAAGTCAAAGGTGCTGCAACAAAGTATTAGTTTAAGGGTGTGCAAATGTATGCAACCAGGTTATTTTATATTTTCCTGCTTTAAAGGTTTCATTTTGTATTTTAATTGCATTGTACAGGTTATAGGTCACATTACAGCTGGAAAAATTTGTGAAAATATTTGTCTTGCTGTCATTTTTTACACAACAAAAACCTGCCATTTAAACAGGGGTGTGTAGGCTTTTTATATCCACTGTACATCCCAAGTGATATGCCTACAGTGAAGCATGGTGGTGGCAGCATCATGCTTTGAGGCTTTTTTTTTATTCAGCTGGAGCTGAAGAATAAAATTTTGAAAAAATCTGTCTTTTGCTTGTGAGAAAATGATCTGGTTTGGGCCACTTTTCCAATCTCAATGTAGCCATTTTGCTTTCCAAAACAGCCCTAGGAGCCAAGATAATAGCAGTGGAACCATCTATTTCAACAGACAAGTTGAATTCCATACTCCTTAATAGTACGATCACAGTCCCACTCCTCCCATTCCTTCTTCCCTGGTGTCTTCTCCATTGTTTTATCATGATACCACACCACCATCTCCTGTTCTCCTCTTCTGCAGTTTCTCCTCTCCCCCATGATGTTCTCTCCATTCCCACCTACAGCTCCACTGGTGTGTTCCAATTCAATCTTTTCAGGAAATACGCTGTAATTCTTCCCTTGTTGTGAAAAGAAAAAAAAATCTGTTTTGCAACTGGGTGTAGAGAATGAATGCTCTTGTTTTTTTTATATTCTTACCATACACTCACTGGACACTTTATTAGGTACAGATATTCAGCTGCTTGGTATCAAATATCTAATCAGTCAATCACATTGCTACTCAATGTGTTTAGGGTGGTAGACATGGTTATGCCAACCTGCTGAGATTCAAACTGAGCATCATAATAGAATAGGAAGGTGATTTAAGTGATTTTGAATGTTGCATGACTGTTCTGGTCTGAGTATTTTAGAAACTGCTGAACTTCTACTGTAATTTTAACACACAGCCAGCTATAGGGTTTTGCAGAGAATTATTCAGTGAGCAGCAGTTCTCAGGGTAAAAATGTCAGAGGTCAAAGTAGAATTCCATGACTCGTTTGAGCTAATAGAAAGGCAAACATAACTCAATTAACCACTCATTACGATCGTGATATGCAGAAGAGATCTGTGTGCCCAACAGTGAAGCAGCAGAAACAGAAGATTGGTTTGATCTTGATTTGTGCTGCAACCTTTAGATAGTAGGGCCAGAATCTGATATAATCTTCATAAAAGCATGGATCCATCCTGCCTTATATTAACAGTTCAGGTGGTGGTTTTAATGTAATGGTATGGCACATTCTGGGTCCCTTAAAACCAGTTGAGCATTGATTAAAAACCACAGTCTTCCTGAGTATGAGACAAGAGCATAGCAAAGTGTACCTAATTAAATGTCAAAGATATAATAATATGGTGACTAGCAGGCTGTAGTACTGTGTCCTTTGTAGTAAGATGTAAGCAGATCTACACCTAAAAGTAAAAGTACCAGCAAAGCTTTACATCCCAGCCTTGATTATTTTCAGTAGTATAGTGGACAACAGGAACTATATGGACAAGTGTTGGGGCACCTAAGCATTACATCTACATAAACATCTGCAGGAGCTTTAATGAAATCCTATTCTAAATCCATAGTCGTAAATATTTTGTTGCTCCATTCTTCTGGGAATGCTTTCTACTAGAGTTGAGTTTGTCTGTGGTAAGTTTTGCCTATTTATCCAGAAGAGCATTTGTGAGGTCAGACACTGTTGGAAGAAAGGGTTCTGGCTCACAATCTCTGTTCTATGTTAGTCAAAGATGTTCAGTAGGTTTTAGATCAGGACGGTCTTAGTATGCAGAAGAATAAACATTTTCCTTTACTGGAACTAAGGGGCTCAGGCCAAGCCCATATCATTTTGCTCCACCACCAAACTTGAGAGTTGGCACAAAGCAGTCACGAAAGTAATGGTAGGTAATTCTTCTGGCATTCAGCAAATCCAGACTCAGCCATCACACTGGGAGACAGAGAGCTATAGCTATAAGCTATTTTAAAGTTAACTTTAAGTGCCTCCTCCATTTGTTTATTGAATAAATAAGATACCTTCACCCAAAAATTTGATTGTCATTCTGGCTAAAAGGTTGCTTTTAAATTAGCAAATTGTTTTGAAAAAAATCCCATTGCAGAAGCACTAAATGCCACCCCTCAATATTCGCCTTTCAGCATCATCTATTTAAATATGGTAAAGCTATGCATGCTAAATGAATACATTTAGTCCAAACTGCCAATTTAAAGATGGTATGCAAATCTCCAAAGTAAAAACATGGTATATTTTCATCCAATTTTAAAATTATTTAGTATTTGTAAAGTTCTCAGTCTAGTTTTAGACAATGCATTAAAACAATTTTGCATTTTTGCAAATTTTAGGAGGTTCACATTGTAGGTGGTTCTATAATACAAATCAACAGGAACTGTACATGGTCAAATCAGCAACACTTTTTTCATTTTTTCCACTGATACAGTGTTAATGTCAGTCCTGGTCCCTACGTTCTATCCGCAACATGTTTTCATTTACATTACATATTTTCGTTTAGCATTTGCCCTTATTCAGAGTGACAGTTGATACAGCGTAAGGAATTGTGGGTTAAGGGCCTGCTCAGGAGCCAAACAG
The DNA here is from genome assembly GCA_034779995.1 of Parotocinclus haroldoi. NCBI lineage: Eukaryota > Metazoa > Chordata > Actinopteri > Siluriformes > Loricariidae > Parotocinclus > Parotocinclus haroldoi. The sequence continues at coordinate 1,971 of JAUZST010002479.1, read as the reverse complement.
TGTGGGATCTGAAATCAGGACCTCCAAGTGCATAGTCCAATGACCACCTAGACCACAACAGTCCCACACTTTCACACTGCAGAAGGGTTTAGAATGGACTAGACTGGCCCAAATCCAGCACAGAAGGCTCTCTGTCCTGGAAGTGTGGAAGTCTCATCTTTTGAAATAAGTTGAGGTGCTGTTTTTCATATATGACTTTCAATATTGGCTACAATACATTGTGGTCCAGCGATTATTATCTTCGAACACTATTTGTGCTAAACTGAAGGCATCACAAGCACGTACGTATATATAAATAAAAACATTTTATTTACTCTGCTACAAAAATAAATAAAAACTTAAATATACCAAATAGGTGACTCATACTCTTGTATTTGTTGTTATGTTATGTTCTGCCTGAAAACTCGGCTCTTAAAAAGGAATACAAAGGTTTCCTCTGCCAAGCAGCAGTACTGGCACAGGTACCTACACTTTATTTCTGTGGAAAGAGATCTCTAGGATCATAAATAGCTATAGCCGCCATAAAAATGGCTCAAACAGACTTCTTCACACCTCCTTCACACTCTGCTGACACTGAGTTTGGAACTGATCGGTGAGATTTATAATAAATGTTCAAGGTTTAAGGAGCTCAATTGTTGACAACAAATTCCCACACAGATTTGCTGAATGTGTCCCTAAAACTGAAAATAAAACAAATACCATGGCAGCACACAGAAGATTATGCTCCCAAAATTAGAAGAGTGATTGAAACTAGACATGTTAAAGGCCATGGTGTAAAGGAAACAGCTGTTTATTAATTTGCTGTTTCTTGTAAGAATTGTGAGCGAAAGATGAAACTGATGGGCAGAGTCTGCTGGTGAGTTTTATGGCTTTTGAATAAAAATCACTTAGCTTCCTGGTTAGAACTGCTTCTAGAAGTCAACACAGGTCTTTCATAATCAATTACTGAAAGAACGCTCCACAGGGAACTACCATGACAATATGGAGCAGAGTGATACACAGGATACCTTTGCTCAGTTCTGCTCACACACGTGCCCACTTACAGTTGGAGAATATTTTAAAAAATTGAACACTTTGTGATTGGAAACATGTTATGTGTTAAGATGAATCACATTTCAGCTTGCATGTGATTGTGACAGGTTCAAGCTGGACGAGATTCTGTGATGTTCTGGGCATAATATATTTTTGCAGAAATGGATATTTTGATTAAAGTGACAGGAAATATGAAACACAAAGTATTAAAGTTCATGTTACAGAAATACAATTAACTGCCAGACATACAGCAGTTTTGCTCATTCTCTTTCCAAGGCTGCATAACATTCCTGTCCCTGTATTTAATTCTCACATTCACAGAGCGTCAAATGTTATTGACTGCCAGGACCCTTAAAAACCAGTGGGACTTCCTGCAGCAACAAGTAAAGTCATTCAGTGGCTGAACATTAATGTTGCCTACACCCAAAATTGTGTCCATATCAGGCAAAATGAAATCACAGCTGTTGTGGAGGTATTATGCACTAATAGATACGTGTCAGTGACAGGTTACCTAGTTTTGTCAGGTGAGTTTACGTGTATAATACAGCGACTCTGCTCATTTCTTATACAAACAAATATGACAGATTTACCCTGGACTCAAGCAGAACATTTAAATTCTGTTTCAACAATCCAATTTTGTAGATAAAAAGGTCTTTCCTCTCTAATTAATTAGATAGGCAGTGAGCCCCACGTATAATATTATTTACCCAATACCACCAACATCTGATTTATGGAAAATAAGCGACAGATATAACTAATAACTAGATGACAGCAATAGGCTGTGTTTATCACTTTTTCTTTCATTATTTATTATCATTATTTTTTTAGCTGTCAAATAATTTCCCTGCTACCTCATAGAGTGCTTATCTTGTGTGTGTGTGTGTGTGTGTGTGTGTGTGTGTGTGTGTGTGTGTGTGTGTGTGTGTGTGTGTGTGTGTG
>JAUZST010002478.1:0-43917 GCA_034779995.1 Parotocinclus haroldoi | reverse complement strand
TATATATATTAAATGCAAAGTGAGTAAATCTCATTTACTTCATGCTCTTTGTTGTTTAAAATGGGAAACATTATGTTAACTTTACTTATAAAAAATATTTCAATACTGAGTTGTGTTTTTCTGTATTTTCTTTCTTTCTTTTTTTTTTTGGTGCCGTACTGACCTGTTCTTGGCTGCTGCGGCTCTGTCTCGTTGTCGGCGGTTTTTAAACCAGTTGCCAACCTGGGTGGGGGTGAGTCCAGTGGCCTGCGCTAGTTCGCGCTTCTTGCTGGGGTTTGGATACGGATCCTGCAGGTACCACTCCCGCAGCAATCCGCGCGTGCGCTCCTTAAAGCAGTGCGTCTTCTGCTCGCCGTCCCAGATGGTGCGTGGCAGTGGGAACTTCTTGCGCACACGGTACTTATCGACGGGTCCGAGTGGACGACCCCGGAGCTTCTCGGCCTCCTGGTAGTGTGCTTCGAGCCACATGGCCTGCAGTTTGCCGTGTGACTCCTTAGTGAACTTATGGGTCTCCAGGATGTGGTAGAGCTCACGGAAGCTGCCCGTGTGGTAGGCGACCACGGCACGGGCTCGTTGGATAGCTTCGTGTTTATTGATGGCGTCGCAGGCTCCTGGAGCTACCGGCAGGGACCAGAGGAAGCGACCAAGGCGCTCGATGTCCCCTGTCTCCTCCAGGGTCTCGCACACGCTGGCGACCTGCTCGGCCGTAAAGCTTAGTGTGGGCAGCTGAAACATGCTCGGGTCGTCCGGGGATCTCGGGCGCGGAAGGCTGGCTGCCAGGAGCAAAGGGCGATCCGCGAAGTTGGGGAGGAACAGATGAGATGGGTAAAGCTCTAACGGAGACCTGAAAACCATGGAGCAACCGACCAGATGCCAACAAGAAAGAAAGAAAGAAAAAAAACTAAGAAAGAAAAATAGCTGTACGTACAAAGTTAACAAGTCGCCGTTACTGCAGCTATCACAGCACTGTCGCGCGTCCGCGTAATGTCTAACCTTAATCAGCCTCAAGTGTAACGTTGAAACATTTTGTTTCGCTTTTCTATTGGTCTTCGCGATGTCTTGCTGCGGTTGTCATGGCAGCGCCTGCCAATCACTGTCAAGCTATGCCAGTCATTAAAAAGCGCACATACCTCGTGTCCGAAATGGCGCGCTACTCCCTATTCCCTAAATTGCAAAGTGTGCTTAAGGTGCTCTGCTTCTCTTAAGCTGCCTTGTTCACATATTTAAATTTTACACAGCACTGCGGGATTTTACAGCGTGGTTCACTTCTACGATGTTAGATTTGATGTACACAATCTGAAATCCTCTTAACTAGTGCACCAGCCTATATAATGAACAGGGTGTGGTTTCGGACATACGGTTGGCTTTTTATCGACGCGCCAATCAGAAGCCACTACTCTCCGTGGGACTATTTGAGCTCGGTTATACTGAGGAATAATTTAGCTAGCAGAATGAATATAATTGCAATTATTTAAATATTACTTGGCACCGGCAAAACACTGCTCTGTGTCAGCATCATTTGATATCTGGGCACAATGAAAAATGCGAATGAGTAAACCAGAAATGAGTATAAACAGCAGTGGTCTTGAATGATTGTAAATAATTCCATCAATTGATGTATTAACTAATTTTTAGTAAAATAACGAGAGCTTCGTCGTACAAACACAGTTTATGCACATTATTTTAGTTCATATTTTCTGATATAGAAATGGAAATTAAATTGCGAGTTAAAATTGAGGCTTCAGTCACAAATTATAACGTCGACCCTTAATGAAGGGAATCATTTGGCGTCTCTCTAGATAGGGTGCTAGATTAGGGCAAAAATACTGCCAATAACGACAGGCCGAGGTTGGTTCGCAGAGCCTGAGTCAAATAACATTCTTTTACACGGGCCTTTGTTTGCACAAAGCGTGTAATTAATGCTACAAACAAGCGAATTCACTTGGCCTAATTGTCTGTTTATCCTGAAGCTTAGCGCCTAATGGCCTTCTCTCCAACGGGAGACGCCTCTGCTGGCCAATGCTGCGTGAGGGATAACAAATTAACCATTCATATTTATACTGCTGGTAACAGTGAAACGTTTCTCAAAATATGAATGATTACCCTTTACTGTAATTTAACGTAGGTCAATTTTAAAGTAGGTAAATGCAAAAATAATATGTTAATAAATACAGGTGTTTACATGAACGCTTTAAACAAAAGCCCTAATCTTGCACACAGTAGATAAGAAACGAGGCTGCTTTTGTGTATCAGGATTAGTTAACCAAGAGGTTTTTGTTTAAAACAGTATTATTGCGAACATGGGCGAACATTAAGCACAGAAAATTTGTTCAAGAATCTGATCTGATCAAGAATGATTTGAGAGCAGTTCTCTCCGAACCTCTGCCCTGTAGATGTAAAGTTTTTAAAAGAAAAAGTCAGCAAGAAGTCAGTGCACACGTATGTTTACAACATGTGCGCACTGACGCAAATATGCAAGTTGGCACTTAATAGTGCAATAATAATACTGCTTGGATGCATTTATTACACACATCACAGTGACGCGTTACTCATACCATCACTCATTTTAAAGTTATAAGAAATATTTCGATATGGACATAATGCTTTTCTTGATTTCAGAAGCAGGTGATATATGGGAAAAAAACAAGGGCATGAATTAAAATTATAAATACACCCGTAACAAAGATCAACCGTTTCAGACATCCAGTTTGAAATGATCAAATAAAGAGTTAGGTTCTAATGAGAAAAAATAATAAAGTAGAATGGGTTCAGTACCATATTTTCATACAGCTAATAAAAATCATAACAGGCATTTATATTGCAAGCTTAATTATACGTTTTGTTTAAACTATATTAGTAATGTATAGTAATTCATTATGTAATAATATAATATATAATGTAACTATGATTAAGAATGAACTGTTCGTAATGCTTTTATTAATCCAGTAAATCTTTGCAAGGGCACAATTTCTTATTTTAGGTGATGAGGCGCGGTGCACGCACGCACGCACGCACACACGCGCGCACGCACGCGCACACACTTTTAAGCAGAGTGCAACAGGTCGCTGTCTCTGCGCTTCATCGATGTGTTTCAGCTCTGCGCATTTTACAGAGGTAAGAAACCCTTCGCAATTACTATAAGCACAAACACCACCCACACTAACACCAACAATAATTATTATCATAATAATAATGATAATAATTTCTATTTAGCAAGTCTGGTATCTTCTTATGCTGGCCTCTCAGATCACTAACTGAAGTTAAATACTAAGTAGAATGCTAAATAACTCTGCAATCTCGATGTTCAACATTTCAATACACTTGAATGTTTGTCTCATGTACACAAACAGTGATGTAAACACAAACTTCGCGTTTATTTTCGGGATTTAACACTGACTACAACATTGATTCCCAGCTGAGCTGGGAATGAATAACCAGTGAAGAAGTGTAGAGTGAGATAAGTGAAGATATAGCCTTGTAGTTTATTAGCAGGTTGTCAGCAGGTTATTAGGACCTCACCTGAAAAGTGAATTAAACTTTCATTAAGTAGCAGCTGTCTCAAGCTCAGCCTTTTCAGTAGCATCCTACAATTTGACTAAATATGAAATAACGTTTATAAAACCATCAGTTAATAATATAACACACGACTTTTTACATTACATACTGTCACTAAATCAGCCGCTTTATGCAAAAGAAAATCATGTTAAATGGTTTAAAAAATAAAACATTTTCAAATATTCTGTATATTTGTTGTGTACATACAATAACATTAATTAATAAACTTGAACTTGTTTCCTTTTAGTGTGTTCATTTCAAATTACATTACTTGTTTATATTTTAAATTCTTCGATTGATACCTTACTACCTCTATAATGGCAATGCATATTGATAAAACCATTTTTACAACAAGAATATCTTTAAAACATATGGCTCACAAACAGTAAACTGTTTCTGCAAACTTGTTGTAAATGTGTTATGAATATTAATCTTTTTCTTTTTTAAATACAGCCAGGAAATTCAGAAATATACAGGTTCTACTTTGTATAGATATTTCATTTGTATTCCTACAACAAAAGTTATAAACCATCGAATAAAATGCTGAGTATTATCACAGGAAGGTTGGCTCAAACTGTCATTGTGTTTGTGCTGCCCCGAGTCTCTGTAATGATCTCTCACTACATTACTAATTCGCTATGAAGTTTTGGGACCTCCCCCAATTGTTCCTTCACACCTCAAGCAGGGTAAGAAGTTCACAGCCTGTGTATGATCAATTATGACAAAACATTTATGACAATGCAAAATAATTTTGGTCTATTAACAAAATATTTGACTTTTAAAACAGTGGTGTTCTGATCTAATGTCCTTGTCTCTTCATTTTTTAAAATGGGTATCTCTGTTTATTGAAACCAATCTCGCCTTGCTCTAACGTCATCTCCTGACTAAGAATGCTATTGTCAACTTTTTTTTTGTGGCAAGGATATAAAGTACCCTCCAATACAGGCCATAACAAATTCAAATAAACACAGTGACAAAGACAGCTTTTTTTCAGTCAGCATACCCGTGTTTCCTCAAGGTCATCTGAAGCGATAGCCAAGGTCTGTTTCTCTCCCAGAGAACTCCACTGTAATTTGCCTTGTCTGTGAAATTGTCAATCATTCCTCGGATTTCTGGGAGTGGTGAACTGTGATTGTCAACCTTTTATCCTTTTATAATGCAGATGGAACCCAGCGTTTCTGAAACAGAAAAGACCGTGAAACATTGGCCTCAGCCACAGAAGGAGCAGAGGAGTGCATTGGCGAGGACTTTCTATACTGAGTTCTGGAGCAATTGCGATACACATGTGGAATGCTGGCACAACGGATAATTGAGCATTTTGAGAGAAATCAGACCGCTGGTCTACAGCAGAGGAGGAGTTTGAGGTGACAAAACAGATCTCTTGAATGAGAGACACGTTAACTCTTTAAACACACAAAAACATTGTAGCGTACAGTAAGCGGAACAATGAACGGCCAGCCAGACGACCAGAAGTCAATCGAGACTTCCACTGAGTACTGAGATATGCTTAAATCATTCATGCTAATTATATGTAGTCACAGATGTTATGATTCCTGTTTTATTTCTTTTCTTTTTTCAGTTTCATTTCTGCAAGAGTGCAGATGGAACAAATGTAGCATGCATGCTATTAGACATCAGGTCAAACACAATGTTTTGGCCTTCAACAAGCTTTTAACGTGCAGTGTAAGTGTCTTGTTCAGAGAAGGCCTCACTAACCGGTAGGATAGGCTACGAAAGCAAGCCTGCCTTGGCTGAAGGTCACATTCCCCTTTTCACTCACTTTGCAGATTTCACTATTCTATTATTCCCTAATTCCTCTTCATGAGGTAGTGGGAAAAGCCTGGAGTTACATAAAACAATTGAGGAATTAATTTATTTTAAAGTTTTAATTAAACTAAGCACAAAGTACTCTATGCATGACTCGGTTTAATATGTATGATCTGTGACATGAATGAGAGATTTGCATTACATGTTAAAAGCATGTTCAAGGCCAAAACATTGGGTTTGACCTGACGCCTCATAGCATACATGCTGTATTTCATTCATCTCCACTCTTACAAAAAAGAGGAATCTAATCAACGGGTTTTAAGCCACAAACATGATGAAAATCATAAAAATAACATCAAGAACTCCGTATTTTATTTTCAGAATTGGTATTTTTGTGAAATAATATCTAAGATTACAAATAACTGGTGGCACAGTGGCAAAGGTACTGGACTACTGACCAGAAAATAAAGGGTTCAGTTTCTCGTACCAACTAGCAATCCCTGTTGAGTGCTTGAGCAAGACCCTTATACTTCAGTTGCTTGGTTTGTATGTTTCTAGACCGTACCAGCAGTAAGCTGTTCCAGATAGGCAATGTTGTAAATGTTGTAAAGTTTACAGGAACATAAATTAAACAGCCTAACAGAAGGCTAATCGATAGAAAAATGCACTCAGAAGGTGCTTTGAAATTGCTGGTGTGATAACTGTAACCCTAACCTTTTCTCTTAGTCTACTTATTATTTTGTAAATAAAAATAAAAAAGCTGTGTTAATGCTACTGCTAAAAGCAGACTTTCACATGCACTTCACCTTTTTTTGTTTTCAATGGATCCACAACCCTCAAAAAAGTACTAAAAGAAAAGTTAATCCTAAGCTAATACAAACACAGACAAAAGAATAAAGTGATTAATTGCAAAATTAAAATGAATTAAAATCTAATTTAAATTGGTTAACATAAACTGCATTTCCCCACTTTCTCCTGGGGTCCTTTCATAAGTTTCATTAGTGATCTCAATTTTCTCTCTTTTCAAGACAGCTAAACATTTAGCTAAATATCAAACATAAGCTCGACATTTGTCTTTTACTCATATCCTTACGAAATAAAAATAATGATCTATTATGAGTGTCATTTACACTCAAAAAGTACATATAGATGTTCCGGTTAATGTGTGAATTTAATTTTATCCAACATTTGCAGATAATATTATATAAAATATGAAACAGTCAGAGCACCCCAGAGGCATTAGATCGCAGGTGAAACAAACCCTGAATGATGGATTTCTCTTGAGTATCATATAAGTTCCTGCTGTATTCCTGGTGACCAAGTCAGGAGGTTGATAAGGAGACATGGTGGATGGAAGAGTGCTGGGAAATTCAAAGATGAAGCCAACATGAAAAAGCACTCATCAGTTTGGTTTGAAAAGCTGACGACAAGCAGAGCCTAATCTCTCACTCCTGGCATCATAAAATAGTGATGACAAAAGATTGAGTGTCCATTCTGCATTGGTATTGCTCTATATCATCTACAGGCATGTATACATAACTGACCATATCCACTTTAATTTAAGTCCCGGAATGAAATTGGACCGTAATTTCAGTTCAATGCATAATTGACTACTCCTAACTGGATCTGATATAGGTGATGAAACTTCTCAAACGGAATGAAAACTCCATAAGATACAGTATTGTATTTTATCTTTTAAGCCTGACGGCTGCAGATCAACAGGTTTTTATAACAGATGTATAATGGCATATGGGGAATATGCATTAACGAAATCCCAAGCAACCCAATGCAGGCCTATGAGTCAACATCTCGTTGAATTTTCACACTCATCTCTCTTTCAGTCTGTCAGCTTCTCGTTTCCTCTGTCAGTTTTGTCCCTTGAAGCTGTAGATTCAACTAATCATCTCTACTGAAGGTCAAATCAATACACACAATATATATGTCAGGAGAAACAAGTACTGACATTGTGCTGTAAACAATTCTTTATACACAACCGGTGCTGTACTGGCATTGATGTACAAATATAATGGGTGACTAATGGCTTTTTCTCTGGCAAGACTGCTGATCAGACAGCGTCTGCTAGAAGCTTGGTTGGAATGTGACTTGTGGCAGTCTGATACATGCTCAGCACCACAGAGATCCTGTCATCTTCCCCCAGTAGAGGATTAACCCAGCCGAACACAAGGCCACCTGTCACTTTCCATAAGAGGCACTGCTGTGCTCCTATTGTGCACCGAGCTTAGGCAAGGCATGAGTAGTATGGCACTAGGGGACAAGTGGTTAGGGTTAATATAAGGTCCAAAGAGAGAAAAAGAAATTAGTTTCTCCACTCAGACCTTGAGCCAAATTATGAAACATGCCTGAGCAAAAACGTGCTCTTTGAGAAGAATTGAAGACTTTTTCTGTTAAAGGACATTTGAGCACTGACTATCCCTCAGATTTGTGGGGACATACTGATTTGTCAGCAAGGTTTCTGGGCACATATGACTAGACTGATCTGACCTTGATTCATCTGCACCCATACAGCATTATACCATATGCTGTCAGTTTGGTGATACTGAATGGGGCACAGGAAATGGTACCAGCAGTTCTGTCTGCAACTACAGCATCAGGAGAACACAGCGAAGGAGAGAGGCCGGCTCATGAAAAATTCATCAGGCCACTGGTCGTTGGGGGAGGTGGCAGGCTGGGTTGAGCAAAGCACATCCCATGCTCTAGGACAGCAGTAATTAAAGGGACAAGGCCTGAGGAAATTGGCTCCGACCCTGCCGCAGCGCGCCATCACCCCCGCCTGTCCACTCGCATCTCTGGTCTATTCCAAAATCAATTATCTCCAGAAAACAGCTGTAAGGCCCTCACTCCTGCCAGTCGCTCCTGAAGTGAGGAGCGCATTTGAAAATCATTACCACACCAAGCGAAAGGCCCTTTGCATCTTTAACAGTGTGATTTTGAATAAACCATGTTTTTTAACCTGATGAAAATTTCACCCCCTTTCAGCCTCCTGGTATGAACGGCAAGCAGAGTGGCTTGATTGAGTTATTTATGAGGCAACAAGAAATCAAGGGAGGTGGTGAGGGAAAATGGGTGATTGTAAAAATCGGCAGCCCTGAAGTTTACAATAAACGTGGCTATTGCTTTGACTTTGCCAGTCTTTTTCTGGCAGGCTTTTTTCAGTTCCATTTCTCCAGTGCACTGAATAAAAAACTCCACTGAGTTAAATAAAAAAAAAAAAAATTAAGCTTGACCTTGCTCTGGAATGTCCACATCAATGCTGTGCAGTTCAGATTTAGTTTCAGGAATAGACAGATGCTTTTCATTTTTCATGTTCTTGTGCTACACTGAACTTCACTGCTACCCTGGCAGTTTTCTGTTCCATGCAGGAGAAACCCACCCTCATCAAAATAGCTCAAATAAACCACATATTAAAACAAATGCAGCATATGTATGGTTAACAGGGATAAGAATGTTGACATACTGTATTTCTCTGCAGCTTCTAGAGGCAAATGCTGAAACAGTTTCGTCTGATCAAAAGTTCACCTCGGTTCGTCCCCTACCCCCTCTCTGCCTTTGCGGAGTCTGCATGTCCTCCCTGTGACAGTGTGGTTTTACTCTGGGTACTCTGGTTTCCTTCCACAGCCCAAAAGCATTTGTGCTATGTCAATTAGAAAGTGTCCTATGTGTGTGTATGAGTGTGTGAGTACACATGCCCTACGATGCATTCTCACCAGTAGACTGGTTACATGATCTGAATGAAAGGTAGTTCTAAATTTGATTTTCTTTTTTTTCCCAAATAACCCCATCTGACACAGGTAACCCCTTCTGATCAGGGTAATAGGGACTGCCTATCCCTGCCGAAAACAGGTTGTTGGCTTAAGCAGGGTTGGGTATCGCGTCTGTGGGGGCTAACATGTTAGACTGCATGACCTGACCTGACCATTACAAAATTGTAAATAAGTAAATTTGTTACCTGCGGAGACTGGGGTGACATCTTTTTATCTAGAAAGCCAACAGAACATAACTTAACCAGAGGTGCATGAAAGTGTATGCTGTATGCTTTAGCTATGGTTACCTGCTGTCTGTGTGTGACCAATCCTACATGACTACATTGGTAACACATGACTACACATGAGAATGCAGTCTCATCACTGAAGTGAAATATAACACAGATTTGAGGTTAAAATACACATACCATTAACTGAGGAATGTATATAGCAGTTCTACGGAAATATGTGTTTTGAATAAATGTTACAGTAACTGTCCTTGACAGCCATTATATGCAAGTTTCGAATACGCACAGTTTCTTTCTCTAGGCCACGCAATGCATCGTTAAGTATTGCTAGATAACGAAAGAGATTTAGCAGAGAATGTGGGAACATTTTTGTTATATCAGAAGGAACCAGAGGCAAATATCTCTGTACCTTTCTCCCTCATTCCACATAAGGTACTATTAATTGCTGCCATTAATCCAGAGTTCTACTATGTGTTATTACTGATCAGAATGCATACTCGTTAGACAGCATTACTTAGACTCAGAATGGTTAGATGTGGGACAGGTTAGAGCGACTAAGTAATGGGTGTGCAGTGTCATGGATTGACTCATCATGTCTGACTATCCCAGGACAAAGAGACGATAACAGCAGACTCACCAGGGAACTGTCTTGTCTTGCTATTTACGGTCCACTGCACCCTCTGTACTATAGAGCCACTATAATCATGGCTGCTCAAAAGTCAAGGTGGTCAGAACAGTATTAGTTACCAAGGATAATGTCAACGTGCCATGAAAATGAGAACTAATGGCATTTTTCTCTTTGCCAATTAATTAACTTATTAAGTACTAATTTACTATTAAATACATGGTTTCATTCATTTTCGTTTCCGCTTATTTCTGGCACTGGTCACTGAAAAAGAGGTGCATAGCCTGGAACACAGGGTGCAAGACAGGAACAACTCTAGACAGAGCGTCAATTAACTATATATATCCCCACTATTCAAAAACGACATTAAATAGCACTAGTTCATAGTATAATAATGGGTATCTATACAGTATGTTGTAGTTCTTTTAAATTCTTATCCACTTCATCCTGGACAGGGTCACAGGAGAGCTGGTGCCTAGTCAGTGTCATAGGGCACAAGGCAAGAACAACCCTAGACAGGGTGCCAATCCATCATACACATACTCTCACACACTTGAGGCATATTCAAATAATCAGTTAAGCTGAAGCGTTAAATCTTGTATTTGGACTGTGGGAGGAAACCAGAGCACCAGGAATAAACCCACACAGACACAAGGAGGACATTCAGACTCCATACAGAAAGCACCCAATGACTGAATCCAGAACCTTCTCACTGTGAGGCAACAGTGCTACCCATGAAGCTGCCTCATACAATAACTGTAGTTACTATAAACTGCGTAGTTTATAGTTAGTTCTAGTTGAACTACTAAGTAATCTTATGTTAACTATGTGTATACTATGAATCAGCCAAGGTCTGACTATGGAACTTTGGTAAAATCACGATTTTACCAAATCACTATCACTATAGTAAATAGTTTTCTGTTCACCTAAAAACATGGTAAGACCATGCTTGACTGTTATAAAATTTATAGATTTCGGAATTACAACAAAGGAATACTCCCGAAGGAATGTCTTTTGTACGTCTCGGTCAGTCATTAATTAGGTGCACAAAAGACACTGACATTTTTTGATTGATCTTCAGTTTTTTAGGGCTGTGTTTTTTGACTTACATATATTCACTAATAGCTGATAGCTGGTATATAGTTATTAAGTACCTTATGACAGACACAAAATTAATTTCAGATCTAGATTAATTGGCACACGGCAAGTAGAGGTGCCATTAAAATATCTATTTAGATATTTTTACAATATTTTAAAACCAGGTTGAAATATGATTTTTGTACTATAACTGGTTGTGCAAAATGTATTATTTATCATAAATCTGTAAGAAGGTAGAAACTTTGGTGTCACTAAAGTGTCCCACCATGTGTGTGGGTAAACTGGAATTGGGCTTCTCAGTCATAAATAGCACACACTGTGCAATACTGTGCAATGTATAAGAGATAATTGTTTTTGGTCTTCTGATGGGTTTCAAAATATCCAGATGATATAAGTTCATGAACATGGAGTTTTCAGAAGTGGGATTATGTTATTGAACACCAGGGGATATCACTAAAATGTATATTTTGAAATAACATATTATAGATTTCTTACAAAAACATAAGGCATAGATGGAATATGGAGTGACACAACACCACAGACATAGCTTTTCTGAATGATTTTGATCGTCGTATTATATTGTAAAGTGTAATGTTAGAGACCAGGGGCAGCTAACAAACACTATTTTCACTGTTTTATGTCGTTTTAAATTATATACCATAAATTTGCATTTCTATCACTGTGCAGGACACTCCCCTTTGACTGTGCTTTAGTAAACATTGGTTGACATTTGTCATGCGATCTTGTAACAAGTCATTGCGCTAAAGGTATGATTAAAAAAATTATTATTATCATTATGAAAATCCATTCAAATAACACAATGCAGCCATGCATGCTTTTTTAAGATTTGGAATCTAAATCTTCTAGCTGGAAATGTGGATCATTGTCATACTTTCCTCCTAAATCACAAATAACAAAAACAATGTAGAAAATAAGAAAGAAATAAGAAACATAACTACCTGGCGCTATGTTTACAACACTTTACAAACATATTATAGCGATGAAGATTTAAAGATAACTTTTGCAAAATATATTCTAAATTCAAAAACAAATGTAACCCTATACAATAGTATATTTTAAGGTAATTTAGCACTATTCAGTATGAAAAGTATTTCTGTACGTTGCCTTTTTCCTGGCACAGTACAGTAAGTATTCAGACTCACTCCTTTCTTTACGGTGAGCAGTAATTCATTGTGGTGTAAAGCCCGTTCTTATCCAGCCAGCGTAAACATATCAGCACTTAATGCCTCACAGCTGAAGCAAATAATAGCCTGAATCAATTAGTCCTGAATGAGAGTGCTTTAGTCATGCTAATGGTGCGCTCGCTGACCATAGTGTTATCTGTGCTGTCATAGGCCTGAGCAGAGGCTGTGGCCGGCAGGTGCCCGGGGCTGGGCGTGGGAGGAGGGCACACACTGATAATCCTCAGAAGTCAAATAGGATATTATTAACAGCCTACCTGAGTCACAGAACCTTAGACCACTGTCTGACTTCCTCACCATCTGAGATGCGAAGAACAGGAAGCAGGCTTTTGTTTTGTGTATCTCTGTATGTTTGTTTACCCTCTTGTCTCAGCTGAGGGCTGTCTGAGTGCTCTTAAGCAAATCCCTCCCAAATGGAGTGAGACCTACATCCCAGACTTTGTCCCATCATAAGCCACAAGATTTGTTTTGTGACAGTTGTGATCTGGGTTTGTGATGCACAAGCAAAATTACAACCCCATACCGGAAAGAAGTTTTTTTTTCCTTTCCTTTGACTTGTGTTTAACTGCAGACAGCATATAGAAAATATATCTCATGTTTATGGTCAACTTAAATTGTTAATGAACATGCAGTTCTGCATTTCAGGCCTTTAAAACATTTCTAAGTTCTATATTCTAAGTGATTAGGTGTTTCATGTGCTATTTTGCCTCATTCTTCCAGCAAACAGTTAAGTTTGCAACAGTAAAGGGTTCTTGTTGTTGTCGTCTCAATTTTCATTTCAAAACTCTCTAGACAACTACAAGGGGGCAGATCAAGACTGCAGGCAGACCAGTCCAGTACATGTACCATCTTCTTTCCTAGCTAATCTCTTGTAATGTGTGCAGCGGGTGGTTTTGCATTGCTCTGTCTTGTTGCTTTAAGTACATTTTTTATCTCTATGTACTTTTTTGCATTAATGCTTGTATCACATGTAAATTACTTTTGCCAATGGCACTGAAAAAAACTCATACCATGACAGAGCCTGGCTTTTGGACTTGTTGCTGATATTGGTCTGGGTGGTCCTTTTAATTCTGGAGCACACATCATCAATTTCTTCCAAAAGAATACTGCTTCTTCCGATCACAATACGTTGTTTAATGTTTCATTTTAGATACCTCCCATTTCAATAACTTTCTCAAATATTTGTTGACAAACTGGACATTTTCCAAAACTCAGTATTTCATGGAAACTGCTTTTGTATTAAATCATGCTAACAATTACATGTTGACATCTCCTGTGTGAAATCATGTCATTATTAATTTTTTTTTACCTTATCAATATCCCTAAATTGCTCCTTTACCATATCTTTTAGGAATGTGCTGCCTAAAATACAGGAATTAATGTTTATTAATAAATGCAATTAAGAAAAAAGCATGCCACAGAATATAACTGCTACAGTTTGGGACTGACGCAGATATGAAAGTTCTTGGAATTCTTAATTCTTGGTCTTCTTAATTCAACCTTTAAAGCGTGTTTTATTATTGCATTAATATGGAAATTCAATTAATGTGCCAAACCCAAATGGTGAACATTATCCCTGGATACAACAATTTACTCAATCAGTAATTAGTCAATTAGTAACAACTTAATCCAGGTAATGGACACATTAGAACTCAATCTGTAAACACTGGGCACAAGGTGAGAATGAACGCTGGCTGCACATCACAAAGCATCAAAGTTCAGCTCACATTTACTCTAAAATTCAATTTAGAGTCCAACTGCTGCTATGGTTTTGGTTAATGGGGGAAATGTGAGTATCTAGAAAAAATTATGCCAAAGTCAAGACGGACAATAAATGAAGATGAGAATCATTCCACAAACAGTACTACATCGTACAATGTAAGACATTCTATCATGTTTCATTATGAAGTGCAAGTTATTTCACATTAGGTTAATATACAAGCGTGAATATGTAGGAGTTTTCAACTTGCTTATTCATAAAGTTTGTATTTTCTGAACAAGGTATAGCTGTGTTTTTCGTGTTTTGCCAGAGTGACATCACTTGTTTGGTGAAACAGTGTAAATACAGTTGCTCCCTCATTAAACATGGGGGATATGTTCTGAAAAAACAATCAGAAGGTGAATGCATCATAAACCCAGGAGTTTAAAATATACTGTTTATATCATAGCATAGATTACTTTAAGCATTATTTAAACACTTACTTTAACATACAAAATCATTAACACAAATCCTGTTACATGAAAGTCTTGAATAATCTTATGTAATTTATTGATTAATGTTTTGAAAGTGAAAAACAAAAGCATAATGCTTAGTCCACTGACAGACTGAGGGCGCTGCTGAGCTCATTCAGCTAGCTGCTGCCCAGATCCCCAGCATCTGAATGTGTATTTATGTGTATTATTGGTATCCCATCATACAGGAGAAATATTCATGTCGTGGTGGGATGTATATATATATATATATATATATATATATATATATATAAATTATTATTATTATAATTTTTTTATAAATTATATAATTTTTTTTTTTAAATATCCCCTAATCTTTGTGGGCTGTGTATAATAAAGTATATTGTGAAAATGGCAGTATCTCAACATTTGTTTGCACTGTGTCATGTGTGCTGTTTCTTTTTGTTTTCTTTCCCACATGCATTTGTTATGTTAATTGAGGTACCACATTCCCTCCCTTACACTCAGACTGCCAACCTACCTGAAGCTGCACCATAAGCTACTTAGAGCAGAATTTTGTAACAGCATTGAAAAACCTTTTGGACAAGCCAGATGTGCTTCTGTAAGTTTTGTGAAAATTGAGGCTAAATGGCATGAGAAAATATGAATATTAAAGGCAGTTACACTCACCCCCTTCTCATTAGTGCCCTAGATGATAAGTGTTGTGGAAGGTTAAGAGTTTAGTGAGGATGTTGGTCCTCTGGAAAAGAATAAAAGCAAAGAACTTGACTGGTAATGGGTAACACATCCATACAGTAATTTTTACTGAGCAATTGATAATCAATACAGGGTCTAAGAGTTCCATGATGATTGCCCACAAGAAAACTCGGCTGTCAAAGAAGGACTGATAAAACCTGCAGTTATGGACTCAACAATAAACTAAAGTGGATGCCTGGGGCATTTCAGAAACAGCTATTAGCCCTAAATGCATGTCTTTGGACCTGATACTGTACACTACATAGTGTTTAGAATAATTACATTCAGATAATGTTCAAATAATTAAATAGTTAATTCAATCAAAGGACACTCAATCAAAAATGTAAATTAGCAGTGTAAAAGCGCCTACACAAACTCGGGGGGCTTTAAGACCATGTGTGTACACTTCAACCATCAGAATGTTGAAATGCAGTATTATGACCACTTTGATTTTAACCATATCAGTATTTGTAACTGCTGATCTCCTGGAATTCCACACAAAACAGTCTTTGGAGTTCACTAAAGCTGTGTTCACAAAGCAGGTCTGATTATTTTTAGGCGCTCAGCACTGTTTGGAATATGATCTGTATCTTACATTAATCTTAAAATATCATGTTCCTAAACACACATGCTCATGCAAAATAGCAATTCTTCACCGCTCGTCCAGAGGTCTACGGTAACAGGCACTTATTTAATGGTCATATTAATTGGGGCTTTTTATTCGGACACAGCCACGTCTTTACATTTGAGTCCATGGCTGTCTTTAAACGTTGCTTTTAAGCTTTTTGTTTGAATTGACACAGCAGCAAAAGACCAACTACCAGGGAGATCAACAGAGAATAGACTGTTTCAAGCTGACAGAAAGTCTAGGATCTAGAGTAGCTCACATAACCACTCTGTAACTAACTGTGTTGAGCAGGAAAGCATCTCAGGATGCACAACACATCAAACCTCAAGTCAAGTCAAGCAAGTCAAGAACAGAAATCTGAAGTTGCAATGGACACAGGCTTTCCAAAACTGAACAGATGAAGACTGCATAAACTTAGCCTGATCTAATAAATCTGGATTTCTGCTGAGGCAACCAGAAGGTTTAAAATTTGGTGCCAACACCACGAAGCCCCAGAATGCCTTGTGACAGAAGTCCAGACTGGCAGAGGCATTGTAATGATGTGGAAAATGTTTTCCTTTCACAATTTGTTACAAATGCATAACATCTTGAGAACCACAGGCTGTATGAGTATTGTTACTGACCATGTGAATATCCTCAAAGCCACAACTGAGCCATCTTCTTCAGTGGCCTTTCCAGTCATCCAATCTAACAGTATACAATTCATATGTGAAAACACGCTTGAAAAATCTTCAGGAACCGCAGCAGAATATCAGAGGAATGTTTCCAACATCTCTGAATTCAAGCCACAAAGCTGTTTCGTGAACAAAGAGAGGCCATATCTAGTACTGGTATAGTATTGCTAATACAGGTAGTCCCTGATTTACGATAAATTCCAACAAATCCCTTGCAAGTTGAACTTACAGTAAACTGAGGAGTTTAATATGCACTGTGTATATCAGAGCAGAACATTAATATTCTTAAAGCATGACTGTGACCAGCTTTTCATCACTACATTTCCCGGTATCATCATGCCTGCTGCGTGGCTCCCTCCATCACCCACTGCTGAGCGCAGGAAAGTATCAAATGTGTGGTCAAGTCATTAGGATAAAGCTTATTTTGTAATAAAAGTATCACATCTCATGTAATTTATTAAATATCGTATTGAAAGTGAAAAACAAAAACGATCACGGGTTTTCTTTAATACATTTCCCAGCACTCATCCCTACGTCATGCACTACTTATTTCCTGTGGTAGAGTACTGTACTGTACAGTCTATCTCTAAACTGGGAAAATTCCAAATTCAGAGTATGTTTCTATGTTTATTATTGGATTTGCACCGGAAAGTCAGGCATAAAACACGGAGTATCTGTCAAATTTATTGAGCCTATAAAAAAAAACGTGTTGCCCGTTAAAACACAAGGCTGGAAAATTTAACTAAGGTGAGACTATAAAAGCCAATGTATTTATTTTTTGCTCTCTTGGAATTTACATCTCTGCATTTTGCACAAGCAGCCAGATAAATCTAACCACAGATTTAAATCTAGCCACAGATGTAACGTGTAGGCACATCCCAGTGTGAGTTAGAGAACAATATGCCAATAATTATGTTAGCAATTAACTACACATGTCAGTCCTGTGTGTATTTTTCATGTGGTTTACTAAGGATGAGAAAGTGTGTCTGTGTTATATTTGAACGCAGGTCTTTATCTCCTGCCCACAGCAGATTGAGCCAGCCTACTCAGCCTATTGACGCCCCTAAAACCCTCAACAATGCTATTTGCATGCTGGTTTATTCTGTAATAACACAGATATGCCAGGCAGGATTAAAGCAGGCCAAACAAATGTGCTGAGCGCTGGCTAATTGTGCTCGGAGACTGTGTGTGCGCCAAAAACAAATGAGAGGTTCAGTTTGATATAACCCGCAGGTTTTCCTTCAGGCATCTTACTAAGTACATTCAAGTCTTTGTGAGGAAATAATTGATTTGTGTATGTGCCTTGGGGTGTGTGGAAAAACGTATTATGATATTTGTTGAATAATGGCTTCTGGTAGGGAGGGGGATTTGTTAATGGATTAAATGCCTATTAGAGAGAGGTAGAACCTGGTACTGATTTACAGTTCATAAAGTGTGTATATTTGACACTTTTGAACCGCTGATGATAAAAGATGCAATACAGACTGACATAGATAAAAAAAATATGCTTGTTCGTGCAGTTTGAAACCATAAATTCACACAGGCCCACCAAAAGTAGATGACAGAAGTTTGGAAAAACATGCCGGGCGAGTCTTAATGTCTGCTGTGGCATTGGGATGGTAAAGGTTAGAATTTGTTGTAAATTACACAAAAGCATAAATCCATCCCGCCTTTTATCACCAGTTAAGGCTAATGAAGGTGTAATGGAGTAGGGGTATTTTCTTGTCACATATTGAGGGTCAATATCAGTTCAGCATCTTTTAAACACCACAGACTAACTGAGAATTGTTGCTTATCATGTCCATCCATTTATGAGCACAGTGTTCCATATTTTGTGTACCATATCACAAAGCTTAAACAGTCAAAAACTTTCTTGAAGATGACACTGCTCACTGTACACAAATGAAGTTCACAGTCACCAGATTTCAATCCAGCAGAGAATCTTTAGGGTGTCAATGTTTGTGAAAGAACTGAATGAAATGAAAACCAGCTAATGAAAACTACCTAAATAAAAGAAAACAATGATGGATAATTAAGGGTAGATAACTGTGATATTCAGCAATGAATTACAGATTTCCATTGGATAAGGAAATAATGAAGGAACTTTTGTCTCATGCTTTTCTAATCAAACATATAAAGCTGTCTATCTGAAAAAAAAAAAATAACAACCAAATCTCCCCTCATTTATGATATGCCGTTGTGTGTCAGGGGAAGGGCCAGATGAAATGGCAGTCATTACCTTAACAGTCAACTACACTGGAAATTTTTGAAGACTTTCTCATTCTATCATTGCATCTTATGCATGATTTGTTGCTTTTCAATGATTATATTTTTTTTCTATGATTTATGTGGTTTAGTTCGGGT
This sequence comes from Parotocinclus haroldoi, assembly GCA_034779995.1. Classification (NCBI taxonomy): domain Eukaryota; kingdom Metazoa; phylum Chordata; class Actinopteri; order Siluriformes; family Loricariidae; genus Parotocinclus; species Parotocinclus haroldoi. Next base: position 25,067 of record JAUZST010002478.1, on the reverse strand, counting down.
ATTAGGTCATTTTTGAATAGTTTCTGTATAGACAAGAGGTTAAGCTGTGCTGCAACTGTAAAGATCATTTGATTTTTTTTATTTTAAAAGTTCTGATCTGAAACACTAATGCATGAATTTAGGTGTTTTTCAAACCCAGATGTACAGCGGCACACATTTTATATGAAGTATAAATAAGATACAGAGGGACTGCAGCTCATTTATTCCTTCATACCTCTAGTAATGATGTCTAGTCTAATCTGCAGTGGAGAGGATATTGGTCGGTGGAAAGGTTAATCACCACTGCCTGGTTAGCCTGGGATGACGAGCTAATTCCTCCGAATGGCAAATGGCACACGGCTCTATCTAAGCACTGATAAGCCGTGTTAATATACACAGTAGAATGGAGGCTCAAGGGCTGAGGCAGTGTTATCGGAAAGCCCTGAGACAAGGCAACCTGGAAATAAACCCACATACAATAAATCCGTCTCTCAAGCAGAACTATCAGCACAGCCTGAACCTGAAAACCCTGCCCCATCAGGCTGTACCTTATATGCTACACCATTTCCTCAGTCTTAACTACGACAATTACACCCAGCAAAAACAGGTTATTAGATGGCAAGACTAATTGGAAGATCAGATGAAGGCATTAAAAGATAAGATACTCTGGCAGCTTGCTGGAAGCAAAGATCAGCACATCAACGGCAACTATCAGGTCTTGTCACACACTTGTGGGGAGAACGCCAACATAAATGCAGCCAGACAAATTATCCTAGAACAAACTGTCTTTCCAGTTGACAGAAATTAGCCTTAAGGTTACTGTATGAGAGGGCTGACAGATCTAGGTGTGCAGATATAACATTTTCTCTTAATCCTCCTGTAATCCAGTTATTTATATTATTGGGTTGTTTATACATTAATTTTTATTAGTTATACACTAGTTTTTTTTATTGCATTTAGCTTCAAAGGTCAGAACTTAATTTAAGACTGGACTTATTTTCCATAACTGGAAGTCCTGGGACAGATTCGAGCCAAGCTTGTCTTGTTATTTGTGTCTCAATTATGTCCCAAGGGACTGGGAATCCCATCGCCACCAGCATGCAAATAATTAGGCTTACACTTTCCTTACCATACCCCCACAGACATTGTAAGCTCATCAGCCATTGTATCTTGATGTGGTGTAAAATCCCATTTTCTGGTACATAGAAAATCCTATCCCAAACAGAATAAGCATGAATTTAAATACAGCACACTTTCGCTTGTGGTCTGTCATTGATGAGATGGCTGTCTTTCCCTGTAGCCCAAAAGTCCATGAACAAGATTTCTTTTATTCAAAAGACAAGATATTTTTCTAGCCAAAGGCAAGAGAGTTTTAGAAGGTCAAGCATTCAGCTAAAAGTTGCTTAATTTTTTTTAAAGTTTCCCTGGCATAATAAAGATTAAAAAATTAGAATTGAGTAATATGGAAGTAATGAGTGTTAGGATTCTGAAAGCAGGAGTGCCAATGGTGGTAGAGCAAATGTCAGATTACGACTGTGAATCTGTTGCTGATTTAATAATAAGATCAATGTAGTTTGGACCACTTTTAAAAGATGCCCTTAAATCTGTTTATACTGCAGGACTAACCAAGTCTAGAAGGGAACTTGTTCCTAATTCATACACACCTGGATGTTGATTTGAATAGGTGAATGAGGGTGGTTATGAAATGACAAAGTTATCAAAAGACAAATGTACAAATCTACAGCAACTGTGTGATGCTTTCATGTATGGCCCAAAATTTCTAAAGAAATGTTTCCAGCACCTTGTTAAATCCATGTTAGAAAGAATTAAAGCCATTCTGAAGCCAAAATCGAGTCCAACCTGGACTGGCTTGCTTTTTTCTTAGAAGCAGCCAATCATGCCTGCATTTGAAATCTGAACTGAAAGACTACATGGCCCCAATTAAATGGCTGTCAACTGAAACAATGGAAAGGTTTATAAAATGCTTTCAAAAAGCAATTCCAACTCAGAGAATGGCAATGGATGTTGGATGTTACTAGTTTGCTGTGTTTAAAATTTACTCCAGGTACAAATAAAAAGGTTAAAAGGTTAAAAGATTTGTGTGACTCTGCCAGTAATGAGGGTTGCGATTCTGAAAGCAGGAATGCCAGTGGCGGTGGAGCAAAAGTCAGATTACAACTATGAACTTGGGTCTGATTTAATAATGTAGTTTGAAGCATTTTAAATAGATGTGCTTGACTCTGTTGATACTGCAGGAGCAACTAAGACTAGAAGGGAACTTATTCAAACACACCCAGATACTGATTTGAATAGGTGAATGAGGGTAGCGATGAAATGACGAGGTTATTAAAACGCAAATGGGAACTTCAATTAGAGATCCATGAATAAACAAAAGTTGCTCAGGAGCCGGAACGCACAAACAACACAAACCATTACCTGCAAGCAGACATGGCTCAAACAGGGGGTACAGTGTACCACACATCTCTGGATCTTCTGGATCGTTTGTGTGCTTCCTCTCACCTTAATTGCACCAGTAACTCTGGTATGTCATGACAAGAGCAGTGATGGGCTGCTGTGAGGGCGGTGGGGGCAGCGTGAGACATTTTTCAGATTTGCCCAGGTCAATGAAGTTGTACTTGTCCTCTCCAAGAGCTGCTAATTTGCTGGAGGAAGTGCTGACAAGACCTTTCTGTGCCACGTTTTCCTTTCACAGCTCCCTACTATTCTTTCTCCAGCAGACCTCCCGTTACAGATCTGGAGAGCTGGAAATCTAAAGGGGCCAGAACCTGGATAGAGGAGGCTGTCAGTAATGAACCACTTCACATGTGTGCTCGTAAGCATGCTGGGGGAGGACGTTGAGTGCGTATTGGGCTTGGAGGGGCTGATTCTGGGGCCCTGAGAAAAGCAGGCCTGACAAAGCCTGGCGGTCGAGAGCAGAATTTAGGCATTCTTTGGCAGCATGCAGGCCCCTCAATGCAATGAACCACTTAACATAAGAGCACCTCTCTCACCTGCCAGGCAAACATGGCTGTCTCTACAACAGTCTCTGTTTACCGTCATGGTTTCTCAGCTTTGCTCTACATCCATCTGCCACAATTGAGCCTTAATTTGGTGACAATTCAGCCATACTGAGTTGCTGCCCAATATTTGTGGCACTCAGACAAAAGGTGATTGTATAAACAGACAAGCCAAAACACAACACGCCGTTGGAGGGATAAATAACCCGTTAGCGTTTGAACCATGTTTATTTGTCAGACTTCAAAAAGTCCTTAAGAAATAAGCAACAGAAGATAGGAATAGGAAATAATGTAAAATGGAAGAAAAGGCCGAAGAGTAATGTCAAATTAGGAGGATATTATCAAAAATCTGGAAAAAGATATCACTTGGCAACCCAAAACAAGGGTGTTTCGATAGGTCAGAGAGGTTCATCCCTGTGTGGTCAGAGGAAGTATCTAATGTAAACCAAGGAGATTCAGCTAAACAAAGAGACGTAGGTCTATTACACACTGAATACAAATAATGTCAAAAAGAACCCATCCCATTCAGAAATTAAGAAATGTCCTCCCCAACTGTTTTGCCTCTTAGGACAATGACTTCCTGCTTTTAAATTAACCACCATCCTGACCCAAGAGGCCCCCGTCTCTATAGAGTGGCCCACTAAGCCCCCCCCCCCAAAGTTACCCAATTTCCGTTGTGCTTTTGTGCCGAGCTTGGCTGTCCTGAAAGGCTCAGTCAGGGTATTGTTGCAGACAGGAGCTGGGGGAGAGAGGGACATTGTACAACATGATCTCCTTTAAGGTGGTACTGATTGTTGGAGCCAGCATGGGTCAGGATCCCGAGTCCAGTACATGATCCGAGAGACTGCAAATTAAGAAACTCTTTTTGTACGCCCCACTCATAACTCCACAGTTCATGATCAGACCTTGAGTCATCAATTCCTCCTTTCAGATTAGGGAATTTAAAGCTAAATGTCTTTGTGTAAATCAGAACACAATCAGTGACAATTCGATTGTGCTGGGTGTCACGGGTAAAATAATAAAGCTGGACTGATTGACTGATGGGGAATTTTGCAGTTCATTATCCAATCAGACAGAGGCATCGTAACGGGTGCTTGTCACCGAGGGAACTCTCCTGGCGGGGGCAGATGTCACTCTGATGCTGTTAAGATGACAAGCGCTGGAGGACAGCGCTGAGAGAGTGACATTTTCCCTTCCTCCCGCCGATGAATGGAGAGATGAAAGAAAGAAAAAGCGCCAGCGCAACGAGAGAATGTGCGAGCCGAGGCACTGGGAGGACACAATGTGACAGGCTCCATTTTGACATCTGAATTAAAGCCAAGATGGGGGGAAATTAGCTAGAGAAAATAACGTCTGACAGCATTATCATTCTGTTTATCCTCTTCAGGGTGCTGCATGCTGGGAAGAGCTACAACACACACAGCAGTAGTGTTAAGGTACACGTGTGTATGCACTATGTGGTGTAAAATGACTTTAACTGAAAGACTGAAACAAGTTACCCTGTTACATGTGCGCTGGTCTGGATGGTTGTCTTCATTCTATTGCAAATAAGGTGTATATATCTAAAAGGGCAGTAAAACATCTGCTGAAACAGATTTAAGGTCAAGGCCAAAAATATTTATGTTGCGCTTTTTAGTATAGAGCATTGAATCATTTCAGCTTTAGAAAAATCTAGGGCTACAGTTCTAACTGAGCAAGCCTAGGGTGGCAGTGGCATGGAAAAACTGTCATAATAAAAAGTATCATCTTAAGTCACCCTGAAAATGAGAAGTGGATGGAAAACACAGATCCCACAGTGTGTGATCCAAAGATATCAAAGAAGCCTAATTTGGTTACATTCCCCTTGAAAGGTCAAGTTATAGGTGTTGTTTCAACAGAGGAACCTTTTCATAGCTCTTAGAATTGCTAAAGAAAGCACCCCTTTTTCATCTGCGGGAACTGGGGACAATTGGAGCTTTTAGAACATGGTGTATAGGGACTTCTGTAGCACCTACATCAGGTATAGTACCTTTCCTGACACATATGGACCCTGAGTGACGTAGGTATGAATAAAACATTAGCATGAGTCCACCTTACCCAACCTTCCTTATCGTTGCTGTGGTTACAAAACAGGCCAAACTCCAAAGTTAAACTGCCAGCATTTTAAATCACCACCTATGAAAAAATGTACTGAAAATTTCATAGAAAAACTGTAAATTGCTTGACAGTTTTATTTTGAACTTTCACAGTTTGACCATAAAGTTTACAGTTCTACTATGGATTTTAATGGTAACTTGGCCACTTCATGGTTCCACTGTCAAAATTCATAAAATTGTAAGCTTGGTTGATTATGAGCTGACCATAAATTATTTCACAGTTCTACTATGGATTTCGATGGTAGGTTAGTCACTCCATGGTTCTACGGTCAAATTTCACAGTAGATTTTTACCTGGGTCTAACCGCACTTTGGGTAATGTTCACTGAAATCACCCCAGGTACGGACATTGATGTGTGCATTAATATGACACGTAACACCTAACTAAACATCATGAGAGACCATGTGGCTTTAATGTTCTCTGTATGATTGGTGTATATTTACTGTCTATATATTGAATAAGTAGAAATTTAGGATGTATGTAATGTTATCTAGCTTGATAATGGATTATAACACAGTATCTATAGATTCTATTTTGTTTTAAGAATGGTATCGTGACAACACAATTATTTATTAGTCTCTTTATTTAAACACAAACCGAAACTTTTGGCGATTTGTATAGTTTATACAGTATTAAAACACATTTGAAATCAAAAAGCTTTTATAGGTTACAGTGGCAAGTATTGAGTATTCCCTTTAACCTTCTGATGATGTTTGATCAGGAATGGTCATTTTGGAAGGTAGCAGTCAAGACACCTGGGTAAAAAGAATAAGATATGCTTACAAAGTTTACAAAGATAGGAATGAAGATCAGTGGAAAACAGAATTGTCCAAGAGTCCAGCACTGTCCATCAGCACTGTTATAAATGATCATTATATCATTGTTAAAAAGGCAAATCTAATGTTGGCTTAAGACTTTTGCACAGTATTTTACATGTGTCTTGCAGGGGTGCTGGATCAAAAAGTGATCAAGTAAATCTACAAGTAATTCCAAAGTTTGTACTTCATCTTCTCACCACTAGAGTCACCATTATTTAACGGATGCACCATGATACTGATCTTGAGGTGCTATGATATCAATACTTCTGATTGGTTAGCAGGTATGAATCTTTACAATAAATATTTAACCAAGACAGATTAAAGACTCACACATTAACATGAACATAAATGTACACTTCTAGGGCTACCATATAAAAGTACAGGCCATACTTACAGGTTATAGGTTGCAGGTAAAAAAAAATTAAAGCAGAAAGGCTTCAAAATGTAAAAGAGTAAGAGGGAGCTGTAGTACGTGGCTGTTGTATCATTTAAAAATGACAAGATGCTTGCAAAGCTATAGACAAAATAAGAAACCCGTAGAAAATACAGACCTCTAGGACCAGAGCAAGAGAATAACATGACAGAGCGAGAAGGAGAGAAAGAGAGAGAGAGAGATATCCATCTACTCAGAGTGAGGGCCCCATTAACTTGACCACTTGCCCTTTGCACACAAAGGCTTCAGCAGCCCTTTACTCCTCCCATCCAATTATGTGTGATTAGGCTGAGTGTGCTGTGTCAAGATGGAGGAGAGCAGAAAAGACACGCCACTCTTGTTCGCCCTCCCACACGCTCTCACACATACACACACAATCAAAAATAGCATGCAACTTAAACAAAACCAGTACCCCATCCAGAGCAAGTGCTGCACATTCACAGTTCAACAAAAACCAAGTTACACTGTGACAAACCAGCTTGTCATGCCTGTTAGTGGTTCTCTGGAGACACTTGTGCTGTTTTATCCATGGCTGTACTGGAAAAATTAAACACTGTTCTCAGAATGAGGAAAAAAAGGGCATACTCACTCAATTAGCAGCCTCGTTAATGAGGTTGATTAGCGAGGGCTTTGGCTCTTAAGCTGACATGACATAAGCAGGGTCAGTGCTGTTGAAGGGTCATCAAAACAGGGACCCCCGGTGAGTCCCACATAGCCCAAATGATAACAGATGACTGGGTTTTGGGCAATTGTCAAAGCAAAGAGGCAACATGACAAGAGGAAACTTGCATAAATAGGGCTATACTAAGACAGATAAGGGATACCTGATTTTTTTTTTGCTTTAAACTCATCATGTTGCATGCACTATATGCAGCATAATGTTCTTTGTAGTAGTATAGCTTTCGCTATTTACTAGACCTCCATATGACTATCAGGCAGTCAAATTCAGGATTGTAGTTATTAGAACATTTTATACATAGCCAAAGGCAGAAAAAGTGAACATCATAGAAGCTGGAGACTTGTGAAAGTGAACAGGATACTGGCAGACAAAAAGCTGGAGTAGAACTATGTCAGAAGGGCGAATAAGGAGGATGGTGGTGGAGGTGGTGGGGGGTGCATATTAAAATTCATGGCTCTCTTTGAAAGCATTTGTATAAGAAAAAGATTAGGATGGGCCAAGAAGGGGGTGCTTGAATTATCAGTACTCCTTCTGCTCCATGCTGCCTGCTCTCTCCACTGAGACTGGAGGGATAAGAGGATAACTGGGCCCTGGTCGGGTTGAATAGGGGAGGCTTGTGGAGCGCAGGTCAGCCCAGCTGCTTTTCCACTCATATGCAATCGTTCATGCCCTTGAGCTTGGGCTCTGTGCTTAGGAGAAACTCATAACTCACTGGCGACCAGCTTACAGCTAATGAAATACTCACTCAAGGCAGCCTCTTTATAAATGGTATTAAAATTGGAAAAAAATATGATGTTGAGTAGGAAGGAGTTTAGAAAGAAATTGCTAAAAATATAGCCGACGCAGAACTGAACTGAACTGCTATAAGTGAGGTTAAGGTTGAGTTGCACCAATATTGTAATACTGTAGGCCATTTATTCAATTTTCTTAGTGCTGTCCTAATCCATAATATGCATATCTGTTTTGAACATGGTATTGTATCATGTTTTTCAAAGAGAGACATTGATTTAATTCAATTATTAATATCTACTTACTTGTATTACACATACAAACTTAATTATATAATTTAGCATCTAGGCTACCCAAGGAGGATGAGCTCATTTTTGAGTCTTGAGGTTTTTAGGTTTCATCCTTCTACAGTTTTTCCTTTCCACTGTTGCCCTGACTTTGCTCAATTTGGGATTCACCTTTTAAGATAATATAATGTTGTAAAGCTGCTTTGAGACAATACTCAATTGTAAAACATGCTATATAAATAAAAATGACTTTGACATGGGTATGAAAGTGTATGGAAGGTAACTGAAAGTTTAAATAGACTTTTGGAGGCTTTTACATTATTGTCACTATTTAACCATTTTAAAATATTAGCAGTGACACTGTCAGGACCACTTTGAGGTGTCTTGATGCATAACCTTTACACTAAAAACTGTGTTGTAGTCAAGACCATGAGAGTCAGAATGAAGACCAAGACTTTTAGTAGTCAAGTCAGAGTCAAGAGTCAAGGAGTGGCCAAGTCCGAGACGAGAATAAAGTGAACAAAAGGGGAAAAATATTAGCTTGTTATTTCTTTTAACATTGATTATTTTCATTTCACATGGTTATATTTTATATTATTATTATTATTATTGTTATATTGTATAACAATAACAATAATTATTATTATCATTGATATTATTATTGTTAATATGAATAATAACAATAATAATAATATAATAATAGGAATAATAGTAAATACTATTATTATTATTATTATCATCATTAATATTATATTTCATTTATATTACAAATTAAAGACAGTGTTATTATATATTATATTTAATAAATTTGGTAAAATAAAACATCAAATAATATATAAGCCGAAAAATTCTAATATATTCATTGATTGGATACTGAACGAGAAGAGCAGTAACTCTCAGGTAAATGACTGATTTATTCTGTTTGAATTATTTGAATGGATTGCTGATATTCAAAAACAAGTTACCTTAGTTTTTTTTGTTCTGGAATAATACAACAAAAATGATGGGGTTAAAAGAAGAATAAAGAGAAATGTGACGCTAAAGGCACATACAACAATATTAATAGAGCTTAAAGATAATTTTGACAACAAATATTTATATAGCAGATGAGATGCAAAAACACAGAGGATAGGAACATTATCCTAGTTATAGTCATTATTAACAATTCTGTCTCTGTAGAAAGAAAAGAGACACAGACCATTCAGACCTGTGTGGGAATCTCAATCCACCAAGGACACTGAAACATCTAGATCTGGAACATCAGGCATGGTTAGATGTCAGAGAAGGGAATAAAGGCATGAAACTGAACATTTTAATTTACACTTACATTTGGTGATTTATCAGATGACCTTATCCAGATTGACTTACAATCTAAGCTATTGTGAGTTAAAGACCTTTGGTTAAGGACCAAACTGCAGTTTGGCAAAAGTGAGATTAGAACCACAGTTCAGCACCTTAATTGCTATTAGAGCAGAACATCGTTTACATTTTACAACTCCGATTGTATTACAAACAGTGCTTAATTTGCACCGGACCTTACCAGAATAATTCCAGCACTTATGTGGATCCCGCAGCCCTGCATTTTCATATATAAAAACAAATGAAAACATCAATACTAATAAACATATTCTAATAAAATGATATTTATTTTAGTGTAAACTCCTTTCCAAAAACCTATGACCCGTCAGTCATGTTTTTTGTGCTCACACGTGTCAGGAGTGCTAGTGGAAGATCTGGAAAAGAGAAAATAAGACCACTGATAATTAGGCTAGATAAGTAAGAGTTTTATATTAATACAGATATTCTATTTGGAAGGCTATTTTATTAGGTAAATACCCTGTTGTGTCCATACGTTCTAAGGCCATTTTACTCCCTGCCTAAGTTGCCAGATCACTCCACACCCGGTGTTCTCTTACCTCATGTTTTACAAATTAACTGACAGCTTGGTAGAGGTGGGATTTGAACCCTGAACCATCCTGTCCACAGTGCAGTACCTTACCCACAAAACCGCAAAAGAAAATACACATTTGGTATGCAGTTGTGAGGTTTTGGGTCATACAAATTCAAAATAGCTCGTTTTGATTTGAAAAAGAGTATTTACCTCCAACTTTTGAACAATAAAGAAACTCAGGTTACGCTGAGAAGTGTTTACATGATCACACCCACACAACTATGTTGGTATTGTATAACCACAAATTCTTCCCTCTAAAGTGAAAATACCTTTCACAGAAGAATGCATGAAAGCCATTTACAAACTACATTTTGTATAAATGCGGCTTCTGTAGAGCTGACAAATATAAACAGGTTTTATTATTTGCAGATGAAAATGCATCAAAAAGTAAACATCCAGCACAGATGCAGTGGCTAGGTAAAAAACAGATGTTTGTTTTTTATTATTATTAATGGAGCCTCTAATTGGATCTTAGCATTAATTTAATTAATTAAGAGGTTAATGATGAGATATTAATAGAACAATGCTTTTTGCACATTGGTTTTGCATGTGGTGATGAATTAGACATAGGTGTGCAGTTTGTTTAGTCTCTAGCCTAATTCTGTATTGTACATAGAGATCCATCTTTTGACCATGTATTCCCAGGCAAGCAGAATCACCTCCATCTAAAGAGGCTCAACACTGCCTTCTGCACTGTCTAAAGAAAGATAAGAGGAACGATTCAGTCATAGCCTAATCCTCACCTGCCCATTCCAGTCCGCCCATATGCATGTGCATACCAAACCTCAGAACCTCCACAGGCCCTGCTTCCTTCTCCTAAGGATCTAATTTCCACATTTCATAAATGAATGGACAGACTGAGTAAATTGATGAATATGGGCGCACAGTCGAAAAAGAGAGCGAAAGAGAGGTGTGACAGATTGACTTAAACCACTAGCTGACCGCTTCATGACCTCAGCACTGCTCCTCAAATCTGAAGAGCAGGTAACCCTACCTGAGCACCAAATCCTACACTTTAATTTGGCCTGAAACTTGACCTGCCTGTCTGATCCTAGTCCTTAATTGGAGGGTAACTCCACCTGACTTACTGATCCTGTATTGTAATTGGAGGGTAACCCTAGCTGGTCTGTTAATCTGGAGTTCTTGATGCAACCTAAGTGCCACAAATTGTGCCAAGTGTCACAAAAATATCCATCAGTGCTACGCTTGATGGTATTCAATTTCACCCTATTCAGAGCTAGTGATTTTAACACAGACTCTCTCACACCTTTACGTGCCCCGGCCTGCACGTTCTCCTCCCACCATTGTATTGCCAAATCTTTTAATGCTGCTTACTTACAAAAGAGAAGAGTGATCAGGAAGCACATGGAGCTGTATGAGAACTCGGGTTCAAATGGCATAAGGTTTTGTTAGTGAAGTTTATACATTTCAGCTATGTGTTATTTTGTAAACAAGTGGCATTATAAATATAAAATCAGCCAATCACGTGGCAGAAACACAATGCATTTAAATATGTAGACATGGTCAGGACAGCCTGCTGAAGTTCAAACCGAGCTGAACAGTAAGAAAGAAAGGTGATATAAGGGACTTAGAACGTGGCACTTTTGTTGGTACTAGACATCCTGGTCTGGTTATTTCAGAAACTGCTGATCTACTGAAATGAACACAGACAGCTATGTCTAGGATTTACAGAAAATGTTTCAAAAAAAGAAAAAAAACAGGTTTGAGATTATACAAAAGTAACAGTAAGTAAAATAACCACAAAATAGGCATGCAATAAAGTATCTCTGAATGCATATGTCAAATCTTGAAGCAGCTGGGCTACAGCAGGGGACCACACTAGGTGGCACTCGTGTTAGCTAAGAACAGGTAACTGAGATGACAGTTGACACAATATCCAAAGTTGGACAATTGAAGACTGGAAAAACATTGCCTGGTCTGACAAGTCTCGATTTCTGAGTCATTCGTGTGCTACATTTGTCGTGAACAACATGAAAGCACAGATCCCTCCTGCCCTCAACGATCGATCCAGGCGTTCTGGCACATTTTGGGCCCTTTATTTTCAACTAAGCATGGATATACACATTGTGCCGCGTAACAAAGCTCAAATCATCTCAAACATGACAATATTCAAATGACCCCCCTTTAAGAGGTAATGGAATAAGAAAGTCAAACAAGATAAACAAATCTGCAGCAACTGTAAAATGAACAAAACTCTCTGAAGAATGTTTCCAGCACATTTTATGTCATGAAGAATGAATGCATAAAACCTAACCCAGGAAACACACACAAACACAAAAAAATAGCAGCTCGGTCATTCTCAGTTAAATAAGTTTACATTTTGCAAATAAAATGCTTAAAAAAACATGTAATCATGTTATTTATCTAATAAATAATGTAATAATTAATAATGATGCATCTGGGCCAATCAGGCATTAATCCACAGATGTTTAACATTAAGAAGATTATCATGAAACACTGTGCTTTAATACTGTTGTTAATACTGTTTTTAATTACAGGATGATAAATACATAGGGTACAAACATCCAACAAAAACAACTAACATCTGGCTGCAGTGTTGCACCCAGCTGGCTCTTATGTCCCCCTTTTCATGTTGTTATCACACAGTCATCAGGCCTTTCGGCACAACAACCAGGCAGTCAGTGCAGGGCTTTGTTACACCTGTCAATTGCTCTGGACTGGAGAAAGGATTTCTATCTAATGCACTATATGTGGATTTACATATAAACAAACACGCTGAATCCTCCAACATGTGAAGGACATTGCCTTGTTACCAGAACACATTTGCAAATAGATTCAATCTGTGAACTTAATTTCAAGGTGGAAAAAAATGACTGCGTAAATGAGTACACGGTCACTTGCTTTTTCTATTTCCCGGCTTTGTGTGTGTGTGTGTGTGTTTACAGACGAGCACCTCTCAAAAAGGGGTTACAAATGAGCCTCGTCCCCCAGAGAGTATTCAATTTGCTCCTTATTTTCGCAGTCAAATGTGTCTCTTTATCAAAGTGAATAGTCCAACCCTGCACAGATAAACAATAATCTCATTCAGTGGTTAATGTTTTCCCCCTGCTCTTCACTGAGAACCGCTGTGCCTTATCTTTCAGCCTGGGTGCTAAGGGGCTCTGCGTAGATTAGCCAAAGGCATAAGACAGATAAGACAATAAATCCAAATTGGATATAAAAATATTAAAACATTATGCTTTAATAATCTGTTCATTGCATAATCGTCAAGATTCTCAGGCTCAACTTTGCTAGAAGCCGGAATCATGATGAAAAATTAAACCTGCTCTGTAAAATAAAATAATAAACAGCCTTGGAATTTGAAAACGAATCCAGTCCTTTCGTTTAGTTAACAGTTAGACAACCTTGCGGAAGAATGTGCAATGTGTTCCCATTCAAAATTTCTAGACACCTAAAACATCACTGAAAATTTAAAGGTACTTCAACGACTACATGTACAGTGAATAGGTCGCTAAAATGACAAGAGTACAGCTGACCCGGGTGTGTTTGTCTTGTGTGACCCACAATGTAGGGTCTGGGCAGGGAAGGGTGAGATATGCTACGCTGTGTCACCTCTGTCTGTTACTTTGTCTAGCCATAATCTGATTTAATCTCTCCCACATTCAGCTCATCTGCACAGTGAAACCCAAGTGAAGGCCTGGGACAATGGGAGATCAGCACATTTGCAAAATTGCTTATCTAAAATCATATGGGCTCGCTTAGAGACGATTATTCTAATCACTTATCACTAGATGTTATTGGTGCTTAGCTATTTATGGGAATGTGTGGCCATGCAGAACTGCTTGTGGGCTATACCAAGCACTTTGTTTGCTCATGATACAGAATGATTCTCAGTCATTTAAAGTTTATGGCTGATCCTGAAAAACCAGGTTCAAATCCTGGGTGGTGTATTGACAGAAAACTGCGATAGACCTGGACCCTTGTCCAGGGTGAACCTTTGGCTCTGCCTAGTGAGTTCCTGCACAGGCTCCAGCCTCTCCCTTTGACCCTGACCACAATAAGCAGGGTCAGGGTTAAACAGGAGGAAGAGGGAGAGGCATTTAATGTACAGCACTAGACCAAATTCTTAAGCTACTTATTAGATTGGATATACCATTGTTTAGCAAGAGTTATTTCCCAGTCTCTTTATGAGAATACAACCAGAATACAGCAAATTTGTATAAAGTATAAAAAAAAAACCCAAAAATAATCAAAATAATCAGAAAAAGCAGTTTCTCTGGGCTACAGTGGTAAGTATTAAGTGTGGCCTCACCTTACACTTGAGCAATAGCAGCATGTGATCAGGGTGTCAAGTTGACCCTTCTATTGTTTGAAGAAGTTTAATCAGGATTGGTCTTTTTGGAAGGGTAGCAACCAAGAAACCAATTTTCAGGAAGGGAACATGATAATAGGCTAAAATATGAAGAAAAACAATATAAAGTGAGTGACGAATCCAAGTTGAACATTTTTCGGTCCTATCACTGTGACATGTCGTCACTATATTAGTGCTAAAACGACAAATCTAATGGTGGCCTACGACATTTGCACAGGTACCTTTTTAACATTAATATGCACCTCACAGGTTATACAACTAATCCACAGAGTAGACAGCTGCAGGTTCATTCTACAGAACTTAATACATAATCTACTTCCTGCATCAGCAGTGATCACATGATCTTTTCTCTAAAATTCTATTGAAAACTATATGGAAATAAAGTGCTATTAAATTCAATGAGCACTAATGCGTCTAATGAATTAACCACTGACCACAAGAAGTCCTGGCAGTTACCTTTCACCTGGGTGAGGCAGAACTTTCAGACGTGGTTGGCGGTGCCTGGTATGTCCCATACAGGGCATGCTTATGTCCTTGCCATGTGCTCTATTGGGATAGAGTACTTGATACTAGATTGTGAATGAAATATAGTAAAATAATATAAGTATTATTTGTAATTGCAGCATTATCTGCTTGTGGTTTGTTTTATGAATTGCTACAATTTGTGGGCCTTTTAGTTTAAGGTAATTATCAGTTTCTTGTATTGACTTTATGATTGCTGACTTATATGACTTTACTGGGGTATGTACCCCTTAAGTTTATATTCTGCTTATTCTTTTTTTATTTTGGTAATTACTGTACTTTGTAGGTCTAAAATAACAGACTGTAATCCATTGCTTCTCTAAATACTCTAAAGACTGCCACATCATTCTCAGCACTGCAATGACACTGATGCAGTGGTGGTGTGTTAGTGTGTATTTTGCTGATATAAAAGTGGATCAGACAGCAGTGGTGCTGGAGTTTAGAACTGCTCCAGTGTCACTGCTGGACTAAACATATTCCACCAAGCAAAAGTCCAGCCACCAGCATCCTGTAGGCAGCATCCTGTGAGGACAACTAACATAACCCGTGCAGCAATAGATGAGCTACTGTCTCTGACTGTGAAACTATAAGGTGGCATTAAGGTGAATGTCTGTAATAAAGTGGACAGTGAGTGAAGTATTTAAAACTGGAGCAGCATTGCAGTGTCTGATTTAGTCGTACACAGCTCAACACAACACCATGATGTCAGTGTCACAGCAGTGCTGAGAATGGTCCACCAGCCAAGTAATACCTGAGCTACAGAGTGAAGGAGACCGATGGACTATGGCCTGTAAGTGTAGAACTACAAGTAAACACAACTAAAACTAAAGCTTAAATAAGTAAGTAGAATATTAATTTTCTAACTGGAGCTATGCAGGTCAAGACCTTTGCACAGTGCTTTATTTACTTTATTTATAAGCATACTGTACATACATACAGTATGTGCACTTTAAAAAACACTAGCCACCACTCATATGCATTTAATTTTACATCCCGTGTAGAGTGTTGCGTAAATAGATGTGGCTCACAGGAACGAGTGATGTGATGCAACATCCCATGTGACAGGGACCATCTGATCCAAATCTTTCCTGAGGGAGCAGGGGCAGAAGAGGTGGCAGAGCACAGATGGCCTTGAGATGGCACTTCAGTCCTCCTGGCATTCAGCACCAGCCACTCATTGCTTCTGTCAGCGGTGAGAGTGCAGGGCCATGGCAAACTGACAGCCATGCACATTTCTCTTCTTACCAACCACAGCCTAGCTGTTTGGAGAGTGCCTCTTTGCTCTAATTTGCAAGTATTCCTTGATTACTCTGTTTAATTGAAGGGGTACTTCAACGTTTTTAACCTAATCTCTAAATACCACATCTGTAGTGTGTGACTGTTTACCATGAACAACAGATTTTGCATTTCTCTGTCCTGAGAAAAGGACTAAAATATTGTTGATTCAGAATCCACGTATAATGGAGGTCTATTGGTGCGTGAAACAAGACATAATTTTGTAGTATACATTAATGTATTTTTGGACAAATGGTGTGTTGATTAAAATCAGCATGTACAAGCTATTATTTTGTACGTCAGGCAAGTGGCCAAACTGAGCATTTACACTGAAATAATGAACAAAATTCTGTAAGAAAGTGCTCCAAATGACTTTCAATTCTCTATAGGTTTATACTGCTAAATATTGTATGTAGAATGCAGAGTATATTGGTCACTCACACTCTCTCTCACACACACACACACACACACACACACACACACACACACAGACACACACAGACAGACACAGACAGACACAGACACACACACATGCACGCACACAGAGCAAACATGACCTTGACCACAAGCAAGACCATTACACTCCAATAGGGGAAGATAAACAGATTGTTGGTGAATTTCTGTCCAGTAGGTTTTTAGTTTTAGTTACTCAGTTTATAAAACATCAATTAAATTGGAAGTGTGCAAAATTACATCTATTCTGTAAAGTAAAGTTGAAAACATTTTGAGAATATCTGAAATTGACATGCACCAGTCACCTTCCTTTTGTTGGAAACGACATCGTTCACAAGTTTTGTGCACGTTCAGTGTTACAGTGACTTGTGTGAGATCCTGATCACAGAGACAAGAGGTTGTGCTCACACTGGCAGGCTCTGATTAATAATCACTCATTATTCACACTCAGTACACTAAAATTACTCCTGAGGGGGAAACAGTATTAGTGCCCCCGGCAGGGTGCCCAATCCAGCCTCCACTCCACACGCCCCCTACAGCCAATCATGAAGCCGAGCCCAACCCTTTCCAGCTACATGCTGGGAAGGTGCTCCTAATCTACAAAGAAAACAATGGAGACTAAATTACACATTTATGTCTTCAATCTCTTTCCTGAGTGTAAATACAACACAAGGAGGCACCGCAAGTAAGACAACGGATGTTTAAGAGTCCAAAGTCAAAAGCACTGTTAGTTTTTACAAACTAATTCACTAGCTAAGTAATTCACACAAATATATGTATGCAGTATATAGTTGTTAAGGCACCACACACCTCCGTATCAACAATGTGTAATGATCCATCACTCAAATAATAACTGGTCAACAGTAAGATTAAAAGTTCGCAAGAGAAATTCACAGGAGATGACAAAAGTACTATTTTATTGAACGTACATATTGTGTTACAGGTTTGAGTTGTACCAAGAATAGCATGTAGATGGCACCCTGTATATGGGCATACTTTTCCTAACAGTTTGTCTAATCTGAACTGAACCTTGATTCGAACTGAATCTTGTGCTGTAGTCTGCTACATTAGCTTCATAAGTACATATTTAAAACTTTAATAAATAATACATTAATAAATAATAATAATAATAATAATAAATACTTTAAAAAGCAAAGTAAATCAAAACAAATATATGTCAAAAATATGTACTTACTATATTCATCTTTAAAGGCAAGCTATGGAAAGTTATGTCACCAAATGTTAGGCAACTTAAATATGTACAATATTTTATAACTTATCAGTAATAACAGTATAAAATACAATGTGTTGGAGGATACTGTACAGTTGACCAAACCTCTGGGACGTCTACCTCTGTACGTAGATTACATAGTTTTATATTTACCTTTTAATTTTAACTTCACATTTCTATTATATTTACATTTTCTATTTACATTTATATTTTTTAATTTAATACTATTCACATTTTGTAAAAACAAAAAAGTTTATATCTTATAACTGAAGTATTCTTATTTAGTTTATTTACATTTGTGCACCATGCATATTTTGCACTTTAGTTCTAAAACTAGTACTTTAAATTTCTAATTTTCAAACTTGTAATTTTCAATGACTTTGTGTGAGCGGATTGTCATTCTAAGCATTTCACCGCAAGTTGTACCGTGTATTACTATGCATGTGAAGAATAAAATTAGATTACACTTTTGAGACGTATGAAGGAGGGATTTGCAGTACAGATTACAGCAGTACATGTTATACCTACAAAGTGCACACGGATAGAAAAGCGTAATCAATGAGAATGCACACAGGGAGGTGGATCGACGAATTTGGCAACTAGGTGTATATATGAATGAATCCTAGTTCTCATTTGCAGAAGGTGCTGCACCTGCACCAAAACAACAGAAGCTGTACAAAAATCAACCAAGTCTCTACATACTTCAGTTCTTCTATTGTTTTTCTGCATTCTAATCATTAAGTCGCATCAGTCAATAGCTTTATTATCTGGTAGCCTGGGAGCCTCTATCTTGCTTTCGTCCTGTAGAGTAATTGCATTGTGACAGGGGATGATGGCGCCTGAAGATCCTTTCATTTGCAGGTTAGCGTTTATCAGTCCAAGCCATCACATGGGGCTGTCACTCAGCCATTGGCTTACTCATCGTGCCTACCTTCTGTCCTTCACTTAACTTTGCACTACAGCAATTTTCCACTTTGGCCTCTTTATCCCAATGTTAATGCCAGTGATCAGATGTTATGATAGTGCAACTCTAACACCAAATGTTGTGTTCCCCACATAGAGACCAAATAAATATCATTGTTGGTTTGCGTCTTTAGATCTTCTTCGTGTGAAACCTTTGCCAAGTTCAAGACAAATTCAAGACCCAGACAGCTAAAAATGAGACAAGACTGAGTACAATAGGCTGAATCTGGGTCAAGACTGAGTTCAAGTCTGAACTAAAGTTGAACTGAGCCCTGCCAAAATGTTTGGAGAAAGGATTTCTGCATGTATTATTATAAATTTTAATTATATTAAAATGTACAGGACATTATACAGATTCACTTTAACTATTGTTAAATTACATACAACCAGTAGTTTAATGACTAGCATTGAAGACACTTAAAATACCAGTACAATCTCTATGTTCTTAATCTCTCAGCTCGTACTTGTGCAGGTTTGTAAATGTAAGTTTGTACACTGTTTTCCTGAGGGCTTCTTTAAAGATTGATCAGTACCAATGAAAAACAGAACTTGTGCTTTAGAAGCATGTCAAAAGCTTTTTGAATAAATAAATAAATTAATAAGTCAATTAATAAGTACAAGAAGATATCAAACCAAAACCAAACCAAAATCTTGGAAGACCAGTATCTGAGTCTAAGTGCAAATACTAATAAGTGTGTGACCATTCCGACATGTCATTTTTTAGTTTTCAATAGTATAGCCCTAGGATTGAGCTAATAATATCTGCATATAGCTACTAATCGTTCAGTTAAAAATGTGCATCATCATCCAATGCCCTGTCTGTCCAACACCTGAATGAGTAGGTAGCTTATGTCTGTAGTAAAATAACTGTGTTTGTGTGTAAAATAACTCAACATGCAGGCATTAATATCTAAACCACAACAAGCAACAAAAGTGAGTACATCTCTAAGAGAAAATGGCCAAATTGTGCCCAACGTGCCAACCTTGGGCATGGAGTTCACTAGAGCTTCACATGTTACCACTGGAATCCTCTTCCACTCATCCACGATGACTTCACAGAACTACTGAATGTTAGAGACCTTGTGCTCCCCCCCACAGATGCTCAATAGGGTCACAGTACATGTTGGCATGCATGATTCCTGTAATTCATGTCCTTAGTCTGCTTGTTTTTAGCAAACTGTTTGCAAGCTTTGCAAGCTTGCTAAGCACATGCACTCCACTTCTTTGGTTGACCATGGTTGGGACCTGTTCTAAATGGAACCTGCACTGTATGGTCTTGGACCCCATGCTGCAGCTCACTTTCAGGGTGTTAGTAATCTTTTTATAGCCTAGGTCATCGTATTCAATTATTTATTGTATTTGCTGGGTGAGTGGGATATCTGTGTCAACATTTTGTTATTATGTGTAGAAATCTGGGCATCGGGGTAAAATGCCATTTTGCCGATATTTGGAATAAACACAACAGCTACAGGAAACAACCCTACATTTTAAATATTTTTGTAAATTGAAATGAATAGATGGCAAACAAATTGCAAAACATTAACCAACCATCACCCCCCCCACACACACACACACACACACACACACAAACACACACACACACACACACACACACAAACACACATTATTGATGCAGCAGTGCTTTTTAAAGTGTCAGAACTTAAAAATGAAAAACTCTTTAAAATCATCAGAAATGTTATTTCTCAGATTTCTTCCCTGCAGACCCTGCGTTAACTTCCTTTCATTAAGAAAAAGAAAATATACAATTAGAACAGAGGTCCTGTAATTTAAAAATAACGCATCCATGATAGTGCATTCTAAAGTGTGGGTGTAAATTATCCTAAATCAATCCTGACATTAAGTGACATCGTTCTGTTTTTGGATATAGGACAACATGCAGTCACATGTGAAATAACAGTGTATGTCAATAGCTTTGATTTTGTGGATTTCTCCATTGTGCCTCCTTTTGATACTAGTTGAATCTAGTGCTTATGAACAGACATAATTGATTTCCTGACTTCCACCTGTGTGTCTCTATTTCTTCTGTGAATCCTTTGGATGTCCTACACTTCCCTTTGTATTTGTGCCCTTTAACTGTGTCAGGGTTCAAAAAGAATTAACCTTGATTGGGATAATTGAGCCCAGGCCAGAGTGGATTGATTGTGTTTTATAAACCTATTCTTGTCCTCTCGGCACCCTCCCCCTGCCCATCCTCAGCCTTTCTCTCCATCTCTAACCCGCTGACAATTTGCCTCACCCCCGCCCCACGTCATCAGCGTTCCATAGATTGCAGCTCCTTCCTTTTCTTTGCATACAGTTGGAACAATTTGTGCAATAAGACTTTTTAAATCTGACCTTGATTTGAATATACAGTAGTGTGTGTGACCGTTAGCTCTTTCCATTATTTTGCACCGAGGTAATCTATACAATGAATTAGTGCTTTACAATAAAAATTGAACAATTGGATTTTACTTGCTGCATGATGGAATAGTTTAGACTGATTAGCTATAGTGAACTAGACATGTGTATGGTTTGACTTGTTCATTACAGCACGTTCTAATCTACCAGAAAAAAGGTATCATCGTCTCTATCATTGAGTATATAAATAACAGTGCAATTATTCAGAGGATACAAGAAACTAGACAATAATTGAAATTCTACTGGAATTATGGACAAAGTTGCAAGAGAATGCTTGTAAATACACTGAAAGGACCTAATTAAACTTTATTTTTTAATAAATGACCATATATTTTTTTTTACAAAAACAGACCACACAATAATTGATGTTTTTTGTGAAATTTGTGAAACCCCTTGTATACTATGATGAATAGAGCCTCCTTTATAAGCGATAACATTTTGGGTTTACAATGCTTTGCTGAATAATAGAAATTCTCGAAGCTGATCAGAATGTCCAGGTTTCAAGTCTTGGCACTGCTAAGCTGGCACTTAAAGCAAGAGCAAGACCCTTGACCCCCAATTGCTAGGATTGGACTTTGCAAGATTGTATCAGCTGTAAGTCGCTCAGGATAAGACTGTCTACCAGATGACTAAATGAAGAGCTTTCATTTATTCATAAGTCAAGAGGAAAATATGGTATGTTGGTGCTACAGTACTGAAAGTTTTTCCATTCACCATTCCATCATAAATTTGTTGTTTTACCTATACATATATATATTCTCTCAGTCTTGTATTAGAATGCAAAGAAAATATACAGGTAGCTTGTATGGCATGTTGAAAACCTGGACAACAATAACTTAAGAATATTCAGAATAAGAAAATTATAACATATCTTTTGCAGTGTGATCTCCTCTTACATTAAAGCAATAGCAGCATCTGGCATCTTCATCGGGATGCCAAGTTGACCCTTCTACAGTATGAAGAAGCAGTATGATCAATCAAGGTGTTTTTGGAAGGGTGGCAGCCAAGAAACCCTTTCAAGGATTATACGGTCATAAATGGTATAGTGACAAAATACAGTTAGATATGGTCAGTATACAATTGCTAAAACAACAAATCTTATGATGGCCTAAGACTTTCACCAAGTACCTTAGGTCAGGGTCACTGTTCTTGTATGGAGAATAATTCCCCTGTGCATCCTCCCCTCCCTCAATTGTGCCTGTGGGATGCCAGATTCAACACCCAAAGCATTGCTGGTACTAGAAACGTGCAACTCTTAGGCAACTGCTCGCCCAAAAAGCCAAATGGCGCATTTAAACTCAATCATGTACAACATGTGGCCATTTGATTAGGTACATCGACAATCCCTCAATGTACCTAACACTTATAGGCAAACAATAGCAGTCTTGCAAAATTGTCCACCAATGGATCACCACTGAGCAGATATTGAATTCAGCACTCACAGCATGGTTACCCAGGATAAATGGAAAACAGTCCTTTACATTCGAGATCTGTACTGAATTCCTATTAATAAAAAATCAACAGTGGTACAAGATCACTGCCGACAACACACCGAATGACCCGAGTGTTCACCTGACTGCCAGCTGATAGCATTAATCAATAATCAATACAGTTCACTCTTCAGCATGCGAGAGGCAAGCAAGCTCTCGAAACCCACTTAACCTGTCTCACGACTCTGTTGGAGGGATGGGGAACAAACAGAGATTGCCTCATGAGGGAGGTTTTAGGGTGTGCGCGGTGTGTGTGCACCCATCAGCAGCTGAGCCATGCTGAAAGGGAGAGGAGGCAAGCAGTCAATATCATAAGCGGCTTACAAGCAGGCGTCCACTGCCTCTCACAACAGATAGAGACTGTCTTGTATAGCAGCCCCTCTCTGTCAGCTCAAGATTAGCAGCAGCGAGAGGGATTTCATCACCTTTAGTTGGAGCGGAAAAAGGAAGAGAAGATTGCCACTTGGGAAATGTGCATGCACAAGCTACTGTAACTCCCGAGAAAAACACAGCTTTTCAGCACTCGGGCCCTATCCTTCCTCCACAGAGGCTGATGATTGCTCCACACTCCAGTGAATTTTGGAGGGGGGTAAAGCAGATGGCACAATAACCTCCAGAAGATACATTAAAGGCCTTCTAACGCTGCACAGGTGACTGGCGGATGAGTGTCTGATAGCAGAGAGAGAAAACCGCTGAAGACAACTTTACTGCACATACGTGATTACGGTGCTTCCAGGATTCCTGAGGGCAGACTTACAAAGCTTCGAGACGTCTGTAGCGATTCGGATTAGAGATCACTTCGAGGCAGGGCCATAAACAGTAGCCTTCGTGCACTTTATATTCAAATCAAGGACAACAAAACGCATTGGTGGTCAGCTTTTAAAAAAAAAAACAAAAAAAAAAAAACATATGCAGCGTGTGAGCTTTTTCGCTCGAGAAAACAGCTAAGCCTTTTCAAAACTTCATCAAGTCTGCTTGGCAAAGCACATCTCCAAACACCAGCAGGCTAAAATCATTTCAGCTTCGATAAGCTAACAGTTTCTTCTAAACATACAAACACACACACCAGCTCTCAGGCAAGCCAGAGGGATCGTAACCATCAACTCGGGTTAAGACAGTGAGAGTGAGCATGTGCGGCCCGGAGCTCTCTGTGCTAAATACAGGCAAACCCTACAGCGCTAACAGCCACCATATGCCCAGCTGCATCCATCCTCACAAGTCTCAAGTCTTAGCATCTTCAGAAAGTCAAACAGACTCTAATCAAAGCTGAGACCTTCAGCCCTGAAGGTTTGTCTCTCACACATCCGCTTTGACCACTCATTTTAACAGTGTTAATCTGCTTAAAAGGTTAAATGGCAAGTCATCTTTAACATGTTATTGGATCACACAGAGCACGCTTTCTGACTGCTGGAAGGAAAAAATACTCTAAAGCAGTTACCCACTATTACAGCTGTACTTACCTCATCAAAGCGCACATTTCCTTTGTACTCACTATGGTCAGACTTTGTCCTGATCTTTTAAAAACTGAGTCTGAAGATGTGTTGACAGCAAAGGCAGTGCAGCATATTCAAATGGGATACATTTTACTTGTAAAGCACATCAGGGCCAGTCTCTTCAATTCTCTTCCATTCCATTCAGGTTAATTTCTTGTTAACCCTCCACTTATTATAATTACTCTCCCCAATTACCTTTTGACAACAGTGCAGGACAATTGCGAGGAAACATTACTCTACTTTTCCCGTTTATTCTCCACCTTTGGCAACTTTTGTCTGCTGAATGTGGCCACACCGTGTGCACCAGCAATCTATAATTTCATGTTAAAATTGCTCATGAAAGAGCAGAAAAGCCATTTTGCTTCTCGTTTACAGCATGTTCAGTGCTAATATGTCATAAGCAGCCTTCTGGAACATTCATTATTCTACCTTTACTTCGTGCCTAAGTACTAAATATGATTGTTAATAGTACATTGTTCTGTATATTTATGTATTTACTTTTAAGGTGGACAGTTTTTAATATGATTTATAGTTAATGTACAAAAACTGCTAGTATTGTTTTGTCTCTATTTTTAACACTGGCTGGCAAAAATAGGATCACTGACATGAGTTAAGAAACTTTTGAAATTCCTGCTATCCGAAGTTACTTATTGAAGAGCTCAACACGCATACGGTCACTGGTTACTTCATTAGGTACAACAATGGTACAACTGCTTGTTAATACAAATACAGTCGATTCCAGTTAATGGGACCAACGGGACGCGATCGTTTTGGTCCTAATAACCGGCTGGTCCGATTAAACGAACATGCCCTATGTTACAAGACGGGACGTGCTATAAT
>JAUZST010002477.1:0-18008 GCA_034779995.1 Parotocinclus haroldoi | reverse complement strand
GTCTCAAAGCAGCTTTACAGTAATACAATTATCTAAAAGGCCAGTCCCAAGTTGAGCAAGCCCAGGGCGACAGTGGAAAGAAAAAACTCCCCAAATGGTAGGAAGAAACCTTGGGAGGAACCAAGACAAATGGTGCCACCTTATGAACTGTGTATCAGATCCAGATGTAAATGCTTGGAAATAAAAGCTAAAATGTTGACATTTATTTTTAATGTCAAACTAAAATGTTTTCAGTTTACAGCAAAAATAAAAGGATTGGCCTCACTGTTCTCACTTTTGCAGGGGAATGAAATGGTTTTAAGTGAGCACTTGGAATTAAGGTTTGTTTAGTCTATGTTTATTTAGAGCCATTGTTATGGTGTTTTAATTGTTGCAGACTCTGTATATTGGCCTAAGCAAAGTTTTGGCTCTGTTGTAGCATGTCTGTCGGTCATCCACACTGGCAGGCTGGGGGGAACTGTATGGACGAACTGGTTACAACTACATCTTCTCAGGTATAATCTCACTGCAACCAGTCATTTGAGTGTATTCAGTTCTCTGGTTTGTGCCCTTGCCAAAAAAGCTTAATATTATGCATTTTGATATGAGTTGATTAATAAATAATTTCACCTAATAGCCAGCAAGACAGCTTAATTCACTCAGTAGTGCTTGTTTGGACCTACATATGTTTTGAAATATATCGGAAAAACCCTTATTTAGTTCATGAAACTGGATTTATTCCCATTTCTTATGAAGACTATGGTTATGGCACTACGGTTATCATGGACTCCCTTCTTCATAATAAAGGCTGTTGTTTGAATTATTTAAATGTCAAAGAGTTTAACATAATCGTGATAATTTGCAATATTTTTAAAGGCTATTAGGGAAGCTCTCAGCTCTCAATTCTGGCCATTGTCTACCCCATCCCATACACATTTTCATGCTTTCTCTCTGTTGTACCCAGTTTAAGCTTGTTAATTAGCTGTTGATTTGAATCTGGTGGGATGGGTAACAAGGGAAGCACTAAAATCTGTAATGCTGGGGCACTGCACCAACAGGACTGAGTAACAGTGAGCACAAGTATAGCTATTAAATGACTGCCGTATCTAATTTTTAGGTGTAAGCAAAATTGTACACATGTATTCACACATTTAGAATTTGATGCCTGCAACACGGTCCAAAAGGCTTGGGACAGGTGCAACAAAAGACTGGGAAAGTTCAGGAATGCTCAAACAAGACCTGTTTAGAGCATTTCACGTGGGATTGTCATGATTGGGATAAAGGGAGAATGGCTTTAAGCAACTGAAGATGGGGGAAAAATTGGGAAAGAATTTCACACGCAAAGCTTCAACAATTAATGTTCCCAAATACTTATTGAGTGTTATTAAAAGGAAAGTTGACATAACACAGCGGTGCACATGCCCCTGTCCCGACTGCTTAGGAACGTGTTGCACATTAAATTTCTTGTGTTGTATGGTGGTCAATTGAATATAGTTTGAAATGGATTTGCAAATCATCGTATTCTGATTTTATTTAAGTATTACACAATGTCCCATCTTCCTTGGAATTTAAAATGTTAATATTGTTACATATTGAGAGAAAATCATATGATACCATAATCCTGTCCATTGTGCTTTTTTAGAGAAGTGAAATTTGTATGCTGGGAACTTCTTATAATTGTTTTCTTTTCTCTTAGGGGGTTCAGATGACATGTGGGCAGAATCAGAAGAAGTACCAGAGGATGATACTGCAGTCAGGTATAAAGATTATCCGTATACTTTCCAATTAAAGTATTATTTATTTCTGTAGCGCTTTTCCCAATGGTGCATTTTCTCAAAGCAGCTTTACAATATTATATTATCTTAAAAGGCCAATCCCAAATTGAGTAAGAAACGTTCCAATTACTGAACGCAATGGTAGACATGGATCAAAAATGTACACATAATGTAATCATGATATTTATTTCTTGTCACAGAACCAATGAGTGCATCTAATCCAATTCTCAGATTTCTGCAGTTATTAAAATAGTCATGTAAACAGCATACACTGATCTAGAAATTGGATGAAGAAGAGAGCTGCATTTTATCCCAGTACTGGGATTTCTCAGCACATGTATGTCCTTACTCTGATTTTACTCGGTCTGCGATTGCACTTGTCGATGAAGTGGCTAATAGAGTCAAACTTGGTTGGCAAGTCCGATACCCATTCCAAATATGAAAAACCAGTGTGGACATTTTATTCTAATTCATAGTAACAAGATGGATTATTATGAAAATATTACAGTTTTGTGAAACACTGACTATTTTACTGAAGTTTATTTTGAACCATGAATGCCACTCAATCTGCAAATAGCCAATCGGGCACTAGGGAGGAATTAACGAATATATTTGTGTTCGGAAGCTACACTCAAAGTATGTGTTTTGAATGTATTTAATTCATTTGTCTTAGATTTATTTTTGCTCTTTCTTTTTGTCCTCTTCTCAATGTCTGTTTAAAGGAATGGAGATTCGCAGCTGTTTGATAAAGTGAGGGGTTCAGACATTAAGCTGCTGAAGTATCTGTCTGTGAGCTACATCTGTGATCTCATGGTAGAGAATAAGAAAGTCAAGTTTGGCCTTAAGTAAGTTCAGCTCCGAATGTACTTTTCTTATGTTAAAGGTCAGCTACTTGAACCCAGCTACACATTCACAGAAACACAGCACTTGATTAGTCATTGTAACTAGTAAAATTGCTCACTGATAAAACATTGGAATAATACCAGCGCTAGAATACAGTCAGCTCTATAATTATTACCTACTGCGTTATAGAAAAGGGTGGGAAAGATTTTCTTTGTGGTCAGTTTGCTTGATCTGACACACCGAATATGACACAAATCAAACACTGAATTAAAACACATTCGTTCACTTTTTCATTTATTTTCTTATCCGCTTAATCCTGATCAGGGTCGTGGGAAAGTCAAGGACCTAGCCGGCAGTTCAGTGTGCAAGGCACTCGCGCAATTACAACAAAGGGCACTTTAGAAACTACAGTTAACCTAACATGGATGTCTTTGGAATGTGGGATGAAACTGGAGTACCTGGAGTACACCCACTTGGACACAGGACATGCAAACTCCACACAGGTGGCTTTAGAGGTCACGATCGAACCGGGGACACAGGAGCTATAATCGCACCACCCTTAGTCCAGTTGGAAAACATTTATATCTTAATGTATTTGTTTAGGAATTAAATAGGGAATTGGATTTCAGTAAGACTTATTTCTACTCTGAGTTTATTTTTAAATGCTTAAGTTGAGTATACATGGAAACCTTGAGTTCCATTTATTTGTAGAATAAATTCTAGAGGTGTCGTAGCGAGTGAGTATGTTTGCCCTGCGTTGGTTTTTCACCCTGTTTAATATTGCTTAATGACTTGTGCCCTGTGCTGCCGGGTAAGACCTGGGTCCCTATCATGCTGAATTGGATTAAGTGATGAACTATGAAATTGAATTAATGAAAGACATTTTATTTGAAAATTTGTGTATAGCTTGTTTTGCATTCTCTTTATATGTTCAGTGAGTGATTGAGCTAAACAAACACACACATTTTTTAAAATAAACTCTTAGCAAATACAGATACACTACAATGGACCTGAATTTGTGTTGCTGTTTTACTCTTAAACCTATTTGCCTCTGTTTCTACAGCCATACAGTAACTTATTGAATAAAGCTTTTTTTTCTTGTATTCTCAGTTTTTAATCCTGTGTATTTTTAGTGTCACCTCTTCTGAGAAGGTGGACAAGGCCCAGCGCTATGCAGACTTCACATTGCTCTCTGTGCCTTATCCAGGTAGTTAATCTC
This sequence comes from Parotocinclus haroldoi, assembly GCA_034779995.1. NCBI lineage: Eukaryota > Metazoa > Chordata > Actinopteri > Siluriformes > Loricariidae > Parotocinclus > Parotocinclus haroldoi. The sequence continues at coordinate 14,192 of JAUZST010002477.1, read as the reverse complement.
TGTCTGATTGCACACAAATTGAGTAATAACTTTTGTTGTAAGTTGAGTAATGGCTTACATATGGGGCTGCAGTCAAGAGTACCAAGGCTCCAAATGAATGCAAGTCAGAGTCTATACTTGAGTACATGTCTACACTAGAATTGAACTGGTGTCTTTTAAAATGTCAGAAGAAAGGCTGAAATCTGCATGTTATTATACTATGGTATGTGAAAGTGTAAAATTACTGTACTTGAGTCTGCTGTGTAGGTTCACGTTAATCACCTTAACACTGTATATAACAAGTCTTTTATGTGACTAGCAGACAAGAAACTTAAAATACAAGTACTGTTCAAAATGTACATTGTTTCTTGTTTGGCTAAAATAAAACTTTTAATAATTTTTTTTTCCACTTAACATGGCTCATAAGTATTTAATGGTTGCTCACACTTTTGCTCTATCTTGTGATCCCTCTTGACTGTGTGGCAATTTACAAAATAAACTATTACGTTGAAGTAACCTAAATAGAGAACGCATGGTGCTTGGTGCATCACGTTCCTCCTTCAGGGTACTTCCTAGTAAATGTTTTTTGCTTTGAGATCCTGAGTATGAATAAAAGTAGTAAAATCATCTCTGCAGGCTGATTGAGTGTGACCCAAAGTGTAGCTATATACTGAGAAGAAGAAAGAGGAAGGCGCAAGCAAATTGCCATTCAGAGACTCAATTTAGATAGTGAGAAGAGTAATTAAATACATTTTAGCAGGGCTCCAGATTGTGACAAATATGGTCGCCATCATGCTATGTATAGTTTTTATTAGCATAACTAATTTATTTTTGTTTTCTTTTTTCCAAATTCTTTGTCTTATTTTGTATTTAGGTTTAAATCCGTTTAAAGCACATTTTCATCAATAAGTCAACCTATCAAAACTTCTACTTGCTCACTCTGTTACCACACACTTGCTTTGATAAGTAATTATTTTAATATTTACATAAACCTTAAGACGAATGGCAAGCTGCATTATTCACAAGCACACGTTTCCCATTACTCACTTTTCCCATTACTCTCTTACATCAATTTCTTATTTATACATACTGTGCCTTTATGTTGTTTTAAAGCATATTACATATTGTATACTTTTTATGTACTATTAATTGGATATCACTGCGATATTGCTCATCTTTGGGGTTGGCACAGTTAAATTACACACACTGGTCTGTCCATTTGCGTACCACCAAATGTGCTGTGTTTAGTCACTGTTTAGTACTGTAATACTTGGTTTGAGACTTAAGCTTAGATGGACCAATTGTAAATCAGTGCTTTACTGCCACAAGATAATTATTTGTTTTAAACAGAAACAAATAAATAAACAAATAAGTGATAAACAAAACTGCAGCAGGTCTCAAAAAAGACCAAACCAGTGTGCAAGACAAGTCTGAGACATTCTTCTGTAACAAGTCTTGAATATTGCATTCCTTTTTACATGCTGTTGTTTGTATTTATGTCTTAGTTCTTTGAAGCTCTGCTGTGTATTAAGAGTTTGTTATGTTTACTTGGTTTCAGGATGTGAGTTTTTTAAGGAGTACAAAGACAGAGACTACACAGCAGAGGGACTGGTCTTCAACTGGAATCAGGTAGATTTCCTGCCCAATCAAGTTCTTTTAAATAATTAGATTTGTATTATTTCATATAATATACACACATTTGAGTCAACTGCACATCACTAGGAGGTAATTACTCATGTAACGACATGAAGATGATTGACTCCCACAAGGGCTGACATTACTTATGATATGCTCTAGACATGTTAATTGTTGAATTACCGTTACTGTGTTTGTCATGTTAAATGGTTTGCTTTCATCAGGATTTTGTAGATGCTCCCTTGACAATCCCTGCAAGCTTTACCAAGAACCTGAATATTGACTGGAGTGACTATCAGGTAAATTCACAGGCTTTACCTTTGGGGAAACTACTGCAGAAATAAGAACCTAAATGTCAAAGAATAAATAGTAAATAGTTTATTTTGCAAATCGAACCAATTCAACCGTATATAGGCATTATGTTCTAGAATAGTCGTACCCCTCCCTACTATTCATACATACAGTATTTGGTTACTTATTTTTTTAGAGACATCTGCTGGACGAGTGTGAAACTGCAATTGCTATTTGTCATGAAGGAAATAAAGTAATCTCATCAATACATTTGTATATGGACTTAAGTAATGACTGAAATTTGGGGTTTTGCGTGTTAGTTTGTAGTTAACATTAACATATAATTTTACATTTATTTATTTATTTTAATACCTTTTAATTCAGGGTCGTGGAGAGCTTGGGCCTAACGAGCAGCACAGGATGCTGGTGTTGCTCAGTGTAGTGTGGCGTTTTTGTCAGATGAAATGACATTTTAATTATAGCCTCAACATTATTAAAATCACATGTCTGCCATTGCCTGCACGGGCAGGGGGTAGTATTAATTATTTACTTCTCTTCTATTATCAGTGCTGGGACCTGGTGCAGCAGACCCAGAATTATTTGAAGCTGCTACTGCACATCATCAACAGTGATGGTATTTACACATCAACAATCACTAGGGTTGTTCAAATAAAACCAGTGTTAGTGTGTGTTATGCTGTTACAGGTGTTTCAGACACAGCTGTGCTGCTGGAGTTTTTAAACACAAATGGGCATGTGTTTTTTTTTCCCCACTGTCACAATGCTATTTACAGTTGAAAACATGAAGTGCTGTCATATTTACAATAGGTGAACAATGGCTAGAGGTTTATTACCTTAAGGTTTGGATGAGTGTTCAGTTTCACAAGTTGTTATGCTGATTTTCTGACTTGTTATGCAAATAGTGAATTAAAGTTGAGAAAAAGTCCATGTTAAAAGCACTGTATATACTTAAGTTGTACATTGTTTGATAAAATACTGCTGTAGATATCTAGGTGAGTAATGTTGAGTGTATTTGCGTGTTTTCCAGATGAGAGTGGTCTGTTGGTGCACTGTATATCAGGCTGGGATAGAACACCTCTCTTTGTATCACTTCTCCGACTCTCTCTCTGGGCTGTGAGTATTGGTTATCTCTAGGGCTGGCTCAATACCATTTTTTTATGCCCGATGTCTATCGATACTGATATCAGACCGATACCACCTCTTGAAACACTCGCGTTGCATACATTGTACTCCGCTGTTTCACTTTTATCATCCTTGAGCTTAAAGTAACTTCACACAGCTGACACGATGACCACGCTGTCTATCTAACAGTTTTCTAACAGTTTTAATTCGAGTTCCAGCTATTGCTGAAAGATATTGAATTAAACTGTTTTCTAGTCCTAGTTTTCAAAATCCAATGATTTTGCCACATATTGGGCCGATACCGGTACAGCCCTAGTTATCTCATTTCCTCTTTTCATTCAGGCTTTCCATTTGACTGATATTTATTAAATACTACTTTTCCTTGTCTGGGATGTCTACCATTCATGAATCTATTAATCTATCTGCACATTTCACCCTCCTGTTTTCAGTATTTGAAAAAGATCCAAGGGGTGTTCAGAGCTAAACAATGTATTCTTTACATAGGATGGTGCTGTTCATGCAAACCTGGAGCCAGCTGAGATACTGTATCTTTCCATCGCCTATGACTGGTTTCTTTTTGGGTGAGGTTCACTTTTATCCTTGTTTTAAAGTTAGGACACAAGAGGAACACATCAATTTAGAAGCTTTGCAACAGTGTTAATGAAGTCTAATCAAATGCAAAGAATTTCCTCACATGAATGTGGGTTGTGTAAATTAATGCTCCCACAATGAGTTTTTTTTGCTATGCTGTGCACTTGTTTACATGTGCATACAGTAAACTGTTCAGGTCAGATACATTCATCTAGAGAGCTAATACACCACAACACTGTTCTTATATAGTGCAAATATTTACATATTTAAATGTTTTTCTTGGGTGAGAATTTAAAACCTCAACATTTTATATTTATAGTTTATAACTACTTTTACTATTATAAACTATATTAATAAGGTGGTAATTGTAATCCTGTACTACAGATCATTGGTAACAGTGTCATTGCATTTGCTGTACCAATATTACTGTCTTATTTCTCTGTAGTCACATGCTGCCTGATCGTCTCTCTAAAGGGGAGGAAGTAAGTCGTCATTTCTGTCACATAATATGCCATTCTGCATGAAGAACTAATAGTAATTTTGTATCCTGTTTGTATTTTTCCATGGCAGATTTTCTTTTTTTGCTTCAATTTTTTGAAGCATATTGTCTCTGAGAATTTCTCAGTCATTAGGAAGCAGAGGTGAGAGTTGAACTTTTTATGAAAAATTATGTTTTGTATGTGTGATAGTAGTTCTACAGTAAGAGGGTTTTTTTTGCCTCAGTTCCTGCTTTTTGTTTTCTGACTCGCTCTGCCATTGTTGCTTTGATCATTCACTCTTTTTCATGATTTCCTCTCTTTCCAAACACGTTTAGTTCTATCTGTACTTATCTCTGCTTCTGCTTCTACAGGAGGAAAAACTCTCAGTTGAAAGACACTGATTTCACAGTGGATGATCTCTGCCAGCTAAGTAAGTGTGCCCCATACACTGTGCCAACTTAGAATGGGTATGAAAGTGAAACAGCATAAAACACAAGCCCCAAATATATTTTTTTCTTTAATTTATGCTGATTGAAAATAAATCGGGCCAAAACAAAGCCATGAAAGTCTCATTTTGATTCTCATTTGGACTCCACAAAATGAGTCATAGTTTTAGGAAATAATTGGAGTACTGAGGGTGGGTGACAAGCATGGTTGAAGAGTAAATATAAATAGACATTTGTTTTTCTTCCTGCCAAATGACCAGTTAAATTATTTATAGCACTGTCACTGTTTTTTTTCCTTTCAGAATCCAGAGATAGGGGCAGTATGACCAGTCTTAGTAGTGATTTCTCTCTAATTACTGAGGATACAGCTGCCCCCTCCAGTCTGCCTGCTGAACCTGTGGAGCTGATCTCTGGGCTTCAGTGCTCCAGCGGGTATGGATGCATTAATTATGAATAAAGAACAAAATGTTTGCTTTTTAAAATTGTGTGAGACGAGTCACTACTATAGTTTTGATTTGCTTGAGCAAACACATGCCAGATCTGTTATCAGGTGTTTGCTTTAAGGAATGCTCATTTTTGTTTGTCTCTGATAGAAGGAAAGCAATGACCTCATCTCCTCAGACTGTGGTTTGGAACCGGTCAGTCCCATTTGAGGAGCGACTACCTCATCCACTTTCAGAGGGCAAGTCCTCAAGTTCCTCATCCTCCAATCAATCAGAGCAGAGCTTTATGCATGCAGGCAGTAGTCCATTGGCTGTGCCAGGGAGAAGGTGAGTTTTCCAAAAACAATCTACTTGCAAAAATCAAATTTTCATATCAGTTGTTTTTCTGGTGTTGCTCTTGTTGATGAGCTTTTGTACACTTACAGTTGGAAATGCACTTTATGTTACAATTTAGTTTCATGATTAGTTATTTTAAAGCTGTAGGTTATCCTTAAATACAGGAGTATGCTTTATAGAGTCAAGCACACTGTTTATTCTTAAAGCTGTTTGAGGAAAAAAGGTAGAGAACCACAATTATGTATATTTTTTCACACAATAAAAGTTCTCCGCTCAAATGTTTGATCAATACATAATGAAACCTTTGAAGATGAAGATGCGTTCCCTCTGTTTTCACATTAGACAGCAACGAGTGATCACTTTATATTTTCATATTTAATATGAAGAAGTGGTGTCAGAGAGAGAAGAACATTTTTAGTGAGATCACCGGTGAATTGACAGGACAAAACATCTTCAGTACATCATAAGGCTTGAGGACAATCCACAAAACCCAGTTTACTGAACTGTCTTCATCACATCGCTATTCCTTCTATATGTATCAAAAAATAAATTAATTAGACCCCTTGGGATAAGAATGAAACAACACTTCGATAAAAACATCATCGTCATTAATCATGAACTCCATCTCCTGCACATGTACAAAACGTCTTTCCTCTGGAAAGTACTCACACCAAATATTATTATAGACTTCACCACCAATAAAAAAAACCAAACACCCACCCAAATATGTATTTGACAGACTTTCTGAATATAAGAGAAAAATATTCGTCACACTTCATCCTGTATACAGATGGTTCCCATTCCACGAATCAATTAACTGCAGCAGAAGTGACAAAGGAAGAATTTACCAACGCTGCCTTACACTCATAGTTCAGTTCTCACAGCAGAAACACTCATGGCTCAACTTTGTAAAGGAAACACAAGAAAATAAAACTCTGATCTGCACAGACTACAGATATTACCTCCAAGAATTTAACCCCAATAAATACAGCTCTAAACAACATAGAATCCCTGAAAAGAAAAACAAACATGGATATACATTTTATGCTGGGTCCTGGGTCACTGTGGAATCCCTGCAAATAAAAAAGCAGGCAGACTACTATCTGATGCCGTCCTCCCAACTCACACCATACATCAACCAACTATGGCAAAAGAAATGGAAAGCATCATGGGGATACCAAAGACAATGAAAGAAGCCGGGAAATTAGAAAACGATTAAAAACAGTCCCGTTTTTAAAAAAAAAACAACACAATTATAGAAAGGAGGCAAACAAAGACAAATGCATGGGCATTTTGGTAAAAGTTAAATGCTTACCTTTCCTGGCGTGTACGTAACCAAAGTTATTTATTTATAAAGTAAGCTATTTAGAAATGTATCAAAGTGACCCACTTAGACCAACTGAGAGGGGAATCTCCTATCACCATGACGTGTTCTCACTGAATGCACAACCAGACATTGACTAAGAATGCCTAAGACGAAAGTTAAGTATCTTACACATACAAAACGATGATCCTATATACTGTATAAAGACAGACCTCGCATTAATTTTTAACAAAAAACAACTCTAACATGATACCATTGTGCTGTGATGATGAGCAATTTGTGGTCATGGCATAAAAGCCCAAATAAACAAACAAGCAATATACTTAAAATAAGTACTAACTTCATTTTCTATATGTTATATACATTTATTTTGCAGTAGGTAGAAACAATTTTCATGACCAACTTTTCTTAAGTGATTTGTTCATTTTTCAAAAAATATTATTGTAATCACCATTAATAGCCAGCAGGGGCCTCCAGAGCCTCATGGGTCTATCTTGTTGTGTGGGTTGACAGTTATGAGAACTTATTATTGAGAATGTTGAATTTAATGATTTTTTTTGTACTTGCCTAAGGCCTATTGCTTGCTATGCTGATAATATTTAATCGACATTATACTGTGCATGCAATGATTTTCTGTTTCTTTGTTAGTGCATTTTGCTTGGATTTGCTAATTGGCAAGGGATGGGGTGTATTACCATATAATGGGTAAAGGTGGAAACGCAACAAATCCATTACCAACCTTTTCAGCCCTCTGAATTCTTGCAACCATGTGTAATGACTTTTTATTTAGAAATGAGAATTTCTATATAAATCATTTGAAAGACAACTAATCCAGTAATTGGATTCATTTGATTACAACTCGCTGAAGGTAAAATGTGGTGTTAATTGCTGATGTTAATTGACAGTTTCTCACCTCTAATACCAAACCAGTCATATTTGAAGTGTGTCTTTGTGAATGCATGGTCATCTTATACATTTTTCAAACTATAAGTTCTACTCAGATCCATTTGGCTTACCATAATGTGGGGCCCTTTCACTGTGCTCACTGCTCTGTTAGTACTAGAACCCTCAGTTGGCTGCACCCACCTCAATGGCTGCATTACTCTTTTCTGCTTCTTATGTTGTTTCTTTATCCCTGTAACTGTCTGTAATTCTTTGTACCGTAGCAAACTCTTATTTCACTCCCCCTCTTGCCCTTGATGTTTCTTCAGCCGAAGCACTCGAGTGAGAATGATGTAGTAGTGAGCTAGGCTTTTCTTTGTGTCTTTCTCTCTCCTTATTCTCTGTCTTTCTCAGGTCCATGGTGGAGTATGCTCGCTCGGGCTCCTCCATCTCTACCGAGTATGGTAGCTGGCAGATTGTCTCAGGCTGTGGGAGCATCCACGATGGGGCTCTTCTTCCTACGGAGTCACCCCTTCCATTCAGCTTCCAGGATGAGGGGCCCAACGGCCGCATGTGAGTCTCACATGCTTCCTCTCTCTCAGCCACTCTCCTTCTTTCGCCACCTGTGTTTCTTTCTTTTCTTTGCCTTACCCATTGACCCCTGAGCAGCCAGGGCTGAGCCAGTGAGAGGGCCACTTCTTTATGAGACATCCTTTTTTTGCATGTCTTCATTGTGATTTATGCTGGTGATGTAGAAATTGTATTCATTCTGAACATTGCTAAATAACAAATGATGCTAATTAGATGCTAATTAGCTGTCCTGTATCTCAGTCACATGATGAGCGTAACTTAAAGAGAAAAATAGGGAGATTAGAGTGCAGAATCTCTCAATTTTTGCCCTCATTTATTTCTTCACTTTTCTCCAAGCTCCTGAACGAATCTCATTCTGCTCTATCAGGCAGGGAAATTGAGTGTGCCACCGTAGCAGTGTATGTAGCTGGTGCAAATAACATCCATTCATCTCTGTTCAGAGCAGAATAGAATGGAGAACAGGGCTTTTATAAACAGAGGAAACCCATTCTTTTTTTTGTATAACTATATCTTTTGTTGTAATCATATTAAAAGCTCTGTAATAAAACTCTAGTAATAAAGATTGTAATTGTGTTTCTAATGAAAAAATTAAACGCTACATTTTATTCCCCTCTGCTATGTTTCCCCATATTCTCTGTCTTCTCTGTCTGTCTCCTCTCCTGTGTCTCCCTCTCTTTCTGCAGGTGTGCTCATGTGTCCGAGAGGCAGGCTCGTCTGGAGGCAGTGAGGGAGATGTTCCTGGCAGCGTACAGCTCCACCGTGGGGCTGAAGTCCTCCTCTCCCAGTCCTTCTGGAGCCATTTCTGGTTTACTGGAGCAGTTTGCGCGGGGTGTTGGCCTCCGTGGCACCAACACCATTGTCTGATCTCAAGTTCTCCATCTGTTCTGTCCTCATTTCCTCAGTTATACCTGGACTTCCTTTCTCTTTTTGTGTTAGAGATGAATCAATTCCCTTCGCTTCTCATTTCCCAGTTTGACAAAGTTTTTGCTTCCATCTCCACTTGAATTACTCTGTGATTCAAGTCTCGAGCAGTCCATGTATATTCAAATCCTATCATAGACAGTGTGTTTAAATCCAGAATCCATCGTGTAGCCCGGACACACGTCTTCAGAAACAACATCCAAAGAGAGCTGCACCACTCAGTCCATCCCCTGCTTTTTTGTTGCTTCGTTTTTTTTTTCTGACTACCTGTGTGCACAACATTCCATCTGGACGTGAATAGGAGAGGGAAAGTGCCAAACAAACCTTGGGGCTAAATTTTATTTCTGTATTTTAATTTTTTTAATGTCCTTTTATGTGTTTTAACACGCCAAATGTGACCGATGAGGTGCTTCCACTTCCACAGTCCAGTTTACATATTGTTGATTTATAATTTTCGGTCCTCTCTCCTAGTCTTTGTTCTGTTTTGTTTAACGCAGTTATAATGAATAAGAGGAATGAGAGCCGGAACACAAAAAGGGAAAGGGTTTTATTCAACTGGTTTTGCATTGCTGTAGCTGGGTTGCTGCTACAAGAAAATGTAGTCGTGAACAAACTCCAATTCGGATGTGGACCTCAGAGGCTGTACATTTTTCAAACTTAGAGATCTTGTGAAACTTTATTTGAATTGAGCTTTGTCTGTTTCTAGTCTAAATATTCTTTTGAACACTTGAATACCTTAAGCCTTAGTCTCTGAAGTAGAGGGAAGCATTCAGCTTGTACGAGTTCAGCTTGATCTTCCTCTGAATAGGAAGATGGCGGAGTTCAGAAGTCTTTAAGTCATATTATTATTGACAGAGCTTAGTTGTTCAGGTAAATGTATGCCCATATTTATTATTTTGGATGCATTTGTTTGCAAGCATCTTTCGGCAATGTGGAAATGAGCAACTGACCAACTGGATTGCCCATACAGATAGAGAAACTTTCAAATAAGTTGTGGCACTGTGCTAAGTTTGTGCCATGCTCACTGTTTTTAACTTGAATCTTACTAAAGGTTCTGATCTCAGTACTTCCTGGTTTAACCTAACTAATATTGATACTGTAATTGTCTTACATCTTTTGCATCTACAGTTAAAATGACTTGACTCAAAAGTATGTAATTGTGCTGTGCAACCACAGCTGTTTCACATGAAAATGATTTCCACTCATTCTCTTAATCAATTTTACAGCTGGATTTATCCTGTGTCCTGGTGGCACTAAGATGCTCGATGGTGATTGGTTGTTTGTTGAATGGAAAATTAAGGCAGCACTTGATGTTTAGCATTAACGCTTAGGATTTACTTTCTAAATGCCAAATTGTGTTTTACCTCAGGATTACCATGTGTTGTGCCTTTCTTTCTTTCTTTCTGTTGATTTACCACAATACTTGATTTTCTGCCGTTTGTGTTCATGTCTTATATTTTTCAGTCAGACATTTACTACACAGTAAAGTTTAGAATTAATGCCTGTACTGAACCTGATCAAGTCATTGATGCCAGAGCATATGATTAAAGAAATTATGCACTTCTTATGAGAACGTATACATTTGGTAGTCCTGCACAAAAATGAAGAAAGAGTCCAGCACTTTGCATGATCTTGCACGCTCTTATCTGACCCAGGGATTTCAAGAATTGTTTTCCACATCAGAAGCCCAACCGCTATTTTGAAAATGCTTGGAACTGAAGTCATTTTATTTGACATATTTTCGGGTGTGCGATCTTAATTTGCACGGTCCTTCCATAACTGCTCACATTTTCTTTTTACAGTCCTTTTGTTGGTTTTAATTTGATTAACTCTTATGATTTTTTTTTACTGGGACTGAGGAGATAGTGGACAGATTGTTCTTCCAGTGAAAATAAAAGAAGAAATTAAATACACATTTGTTATGCATGTGTTTTGAATGACATTGCTCACAAGAATTAGGGGATATTTCAAAATGTAATATCCTCTGATGAAATATCCCCTAAGGTTTGTGAGCAGTATATAATGTCCACTTTAGCAAAATCAGCCATGTTATTATATCAGAATACAATATGTGTTTTGTGCAATCTTACGGGAGTGTGCACTGTGACCATCTTTTGAAGATGCATGTTGAATTTTTTAGAGCTACGTTGTTACCGAAGTTTGTGTTCACCCTATTTAATTATTTGTGTATGTTATTTCAACACGGTGCCAGCAGGATCAGAACATGAAGCACACAGGCTTAATCCCCATAAACAAAAACTGGCACTAAAACAGGTTGCACTTAATAACTCTGACTCTTATCACACTTTAATTTTCATTTCTAGCTCCCCAAAACACTGCCTTTTCCTTTTAACGTACATGACGAGGTTGTTTGCTAACTTTGATCTAACATTTGGCTGGCTTGCCACTGATCGTAACTCCATCAGACAGGCTTTGATGAATAACAATGCCAATGCAATAGCCAATAGAAGAAGACTAAGCCTGTTATAGCAGCCAAGCAGTGACAGACTTCCCATGTTTTGCTTGTTTTGTAAGACCCTTTATTCTCAACTGCTTAGCTCAGTTGTTAGTCACTCTGAATAAGGGGGCCTGGTAAGTGTCGTAAATGCTAATGCTGGTTTGCATGCTGTTACTGTATTTATCCCTATAGTTGTCAAGACCTGGATCATCAGGATCTTCTGGTCTCACCCATAGGAGAATCAGTTCCTTGTTTGAGAATGGTTCTTCTTAGGAATTCATGTTTGTCTATTCAGAGAGAGTTTGTTTTGCCACTGTTTCCGCTGCTCATTTGGGGTTAGATCTTTTTTTTGTAAACAGTGCAGGCATGTAGAAGTTGAACTACATATACAGTTATTAACAGTGTATAGGGCGTCTTCTAAAATTAAAGCGAGGTGATGCTTTTAGCAGATCATTCTCCCATATGAATTAAGTACTTGAGAACGTCTTCTGTCGCCACCTGCTGCTTAACTGCAGGAATTGCAGCGTAAATCCTGGAACGGCGTAATTCCGGTGGTTTACTATTTTGACATTTCGTTCGTTTGTGGCTCAGGGAGGCACACTTCAGCCTGACTTAAGCCGCACTATTTGACAGTATTACTTCGGACTGAGTTGAGACGTCTTTTGGTGGTGCCTGAGAGAACACTACTCAGTCAGAAAGAGAGAGGAGACACATGGACGCTCTGGTGCGCCTCAGCGCGTCACACAGACACCGCGCTCCGATCCGCGTAGTCAAGTCGCGTCTTTATCCTGTTGCTTTCCTCTGACTGCATGTACAGAGCTTTCGAAATACATTTGTGCCTGAATTAACACGGATCAAAAATACTTTTCTAAACTTAATTCAGTAAACGTTACGCTTCGGGATGGCCTCTATTGGGGAATTTGATCCGCTCCATTCTACCGTACCGGCAACTAAGATTGAAGTTACCGTATCGTGCAGGTGAGTATTTATCAGCAATAACTATATCTGTGCTTTTACCTGATCATTGATGAAGTTGTCATCACTCTTTAATTAACCGGGCGCGTTGCATGAAACGGATGATACTGACGTTTATGCTTTTGACCCATATTCAAATTGTTAACTGGAGCATTTTTTTTTGCCTAAATACGCGTCGAATAGGGATGAAACAGAGCATTGCAGTTTAAAATGTAGATTGTTAGTCTATCTGGTGCTGTTTCTGTGATTGGATAGATTTGGTGCGTATTGCATGTATTTGAACATCGTTCTACTTTATCCGTCGTGGAAGATCTTCAATTACATGCAGTCACGTTATTTCCTAGTTTAAATAAACGTGTGAAAAACTTTGCCGTTACTTCTAATCATATACTGGTGGGACTGCACAAACCAGAGCCATGTGAGACGTGGAGAGAGCTGCAGAAGGCATGTGGACACACATTCACACAGCTCCCCTCCCTGACAGATTGGGGTCGGCCAAATTCTCCCCCAAAGCTCCTTGACAACAGGGCATCAGGTGTGTGCGCGTGCATGTATGACAGACATGGCTGTGGTGGAAAGGAACGTCCAGCTGATTTCATTATTCTTTACATGAAAATAATCTAGAATTAAGTCAAGTAATAACCGTCGTAGAGACCTGGCTTAAATAGCTAGAATTTGTTTATATATTTACCTACAAACATGTACAGTTGCAATCTAAACGTTTGAATTGATTCCTTACAATGTGGTTTTATTTATGTAAAATAACAATGCGTGTACCTTTTACTTTTCACATTACTTTTGCACTCATGTACAGCCAGAAACTGTATAAGGTACAAGAGAACCCTTGTACTTAATACCTGTTCGAACCTCTTTTGGCAACAGTAATGATTTCCATAGTTGTTGATCATATTTTGACCTGAAAGCGGATGAACTACTGTTCTGGATTTTCTTGTATGAACAGGCCAGGTCACATTGCATCATCTGAGGAAATACACTCATCCAACTTAAACTAAGCTTCAGGTAATGGACTGCAACTATTTCAGGCTGCTCTGAATAGTTCTTGGTACGGTTTTTAATAAATTGATCCCTTAATTTTCACAAATCATAAGCCCTAAAGAAGCAAAGCAAAAGCAGAAACCAGTGTTGTCAATGACTAATACACACATCCAATGTATTCCACTTGTATATTACTATAACTCTTTTTCACACTTATTAACGTTTTCACACTACTTAATTATCTTGATGATAATGATATTTAACCTGGATAGGCTCAATTGAATTTCTGCAAATGGAGTTAAAGCTACAACTGAATCTTCATCTGAACCTAAAAATGACTGTTTATGCACCGAAACCATATGTAAGAAAAAAGCAGTAAGAGGTAATGTGAACCACACATGCAATTCACACTGCCTGCCTGAAATGGAACAATGTGGGTTTGTGTACCAGTACCTCTGGCCACATGTGGGTTTGGTAGTGAATATCCATGTATTATGAATTATTATCAATGCAAGTTTTCATGGCATCTTTAATTCTAACCTTAAATCTATTACAAATGATAAACTGGATCAATTCTAAAAACACAGCACACAACACAGTGTGATGATCTGGGTAACGGTCTGATATACAGTCATGGCCAAAAGTTTTGAGAATGACACAAATATTATATTTTCACATGATCTGCTGCCCTCTGGTTTTTATG
>JAUZST010002476.1:0-18009 GCA_034779995.1 Parotocinclus haroldoi | reverse complement strand
ACAGTTAGAGGCCTGTATTAGACATGAATGGGAGAGCATTCCTATTTCTAAACTTGAGAAACTGGTCTCCTCTGTCCTCTGTGTTGTAAGAAGAAGGGAAGATGCCACACAGTGGTAAAAATGGCCATGTCTCAACTTTTTGGGGATTTGTTGACGCCATGAAATTTGGAAACAACATATTTTACCTTAAAATGATACATTCTCTCAGTTTAAACTTGTGATGTGTGATTTGTGTTCTATTCTGAATAAAATATTAGATGTTGGCACCTCCACATCATTGCATCCAGTTTTTATTCACCATTTTAGTGGCCCAACTTTTTTGGAATTTGGTTTGTACTATGAAAATGTATTTTAATAGTCCTGCTTTTTAATAAAACAGGCTCAGTGTAGGCATTTCTCCTGAATTTTAGCAAAACTTTCAGTTTATATGCATTAGAGTGGCCTGATAACTCCAGTGATGGATGTTAAATATTGTAACTTTTACAGGCCTTTGTGGAAAAGGTTTGTTGTCACAATTTCGGAACAGTCTAGTTCAACACCTCAGCATTTTCAAGGCCATGTTTAAATGCTTGGCCTGCCATCCCTCATACATTTTCTTCTGAACTCATCCGACCTTACAGTGTTGGGAAATTATTTGTCATTCCGGATCTTATTAGGCGTTGCCATAGAAATCACTGGTGTTTTGAAAGATTCTGTATATTTCCAGGCAGATGGATTGAGAGTGTCTTCCTGCTGCAGTGACACTGAGAATAGAGGATATTTGGAACAAATTCCAGCAGTTCCCCCAAAGCAAATGACTCACCAGGGCTATGGGCTCTGTGCTGTAGCTGGCACCTGGAATAGCTAGATATAATCCTCACTCACTAAGGCCATTTATTCCAATAAAAATGGATTAGTTTACCATAAAATGTGTTTTTACAAGCATAAAATATCGCATAGTGTTTCTGATAGAAGACGAATGCCACACAGGCATACACACAAAGTTAGAAGAAGAATTGTTTATGCTGTTGGTCCTAACATGACTCATCACCAGCAAGGCCACAATCACCACTTTGCATAGCCAGGAAAACATGCTCTGTTCTCTGAACAAGTCACGTCCAATGCATATTGTCCTATTTTACCAGCAATGAGCTTCTCATATCTAAATAACTAACAGAGCTTTCACAAGGGAGAGTCAACAAGCTGGAGTTAGTCTGCCGCATAGTCAGTTTCTGGGAATATGATCACCTAGTGATATATGTATAGTATAAAATCTTTATACAATCTATGTCATTTTTTTCTATATAAAATTTTAACTTTATAAAATCTATATAAAATCTTTATACTGCTCACATAAAGGGGATATTTCAAGATATAATTTATCCTTTGCACTACTTTGCCTCGCTTTGCACTTTGTACACTTTATATTGTGTCTGTAACGCTAATTAAACATGTTCTACTCATTTCACTTTTTTAAAAATCTTTACCTTTGTTCAAAAATGAATAATCTGTATTATAATCTTAATATTGTGGGTGAACAGGTTAATTAGAAACAGGCCAATGTCAGGAAGGGGCGAGGTTCGCCTCTTAATGCATGATCAAAAAGTCCAACGGTTTAAGAAAAATCATGCACAAACATGCAATTACAAGACATTTAGGGATTTCATCATTTACAGTCCATAATATCATCAAAAGATTCAGAGAATCTGGAGAAATCTCTGCAAGTAAGCGGCAAGTCCGAAAACCAACGTTAAATACCTGTGACCTTCACTGCCATGCATTCAAAACCGACATCATTCTGAAACAAATATTACCACATGGGCTCAAGAATACGTCAAAAAAACCACGTCAATGAACTCAGTTCGTTACTTCATCTACAAGTGCAAGTGAAAACTCTACCATGCAAAGCGAAAGTCATATATCAACAACACCTAGAAACCGAATTCCACCTCCAAAGATTCAACTAACGTCCACAGTTTCGCAGTTTATTGAGTGTTGTTAAAGGGAAAGGTGATGTAACATGTCTTAGCCATGCCCCCGTCCCCACTCCTTTGGAATGTGGAATCAAATTTGTAATTACTGAATATTTTCTAAAAACCATGAAGTTTGATCATTAAATATCTTGTCATTGTAGTGTATTCAATTAAATATCTGTTAAAAAGGTTTTGCAAATCATCATATTCTGCTTTTATTTATGTTTTACACAACGTTTTGTGACAAATAAACCTTGATTTGATTTATGGAGGTCAAATGAAAAAAGTGACCGGTAAATTATTTAAAAATATATATATACTGCTTTGACAGTTTTAGAATTATTATTATTATTATTATTATTATTATTATTATTATTATTATTGTTGTTTTTGTTGTTGTTTTTGTTGTACTGTTGTTGGAGTTTATTAACCTGCTACTTTTCCTGGTCAGGGTTGTGGGACTCTAGTGTGGGCATCTAGTCTACTAGTGGGCATCTAGTGTACCCTTGGTGGGACACCAGTTGACCACATGTTGGCATGTGATGTTAAGTATTTTAGTCCAGGCCCTGTTGTAGTGCAGTTAGTGCAAGTATTAGATCGCTGTCACTTTTTAAAAAATTTAATTAAATTCAATGTAACTTCCTTCCAAATTCATACATACAGGGTAAGAAATATTGAAATATATTTTTTTTTAATGTATGTAGTCATTTGGGTGGCACAGTGGCCTAAAATGCTAGCTCACAACCTCCAGGGTGAGGTCATCACACCCAGGCTTGACTGGCTGTGTCTGAGGGAGGAGTGTCCCCCACCCCCTCTATGCCAGCCCTGAGATGTACTTGAGACTCATTAAATCGTCTTGACTGTTAGCAGAATACTGTGGAAAAACATGTTTCGAGATCATTAGTTTATAGCTTATAAGTGATATGTTAATAAGCAAATCGTTGAGATGAAGATTCGATCAATTTATTCCATTCCAGCGAGCACCACTGACACTTCAGTTTGCATATATGTATATATAGTTCACTTACAAAACATCCTGAAGAAACATTTTTACTGTTTCAACTTCCCACTTTCTGGCATCCTTTCCTGGATGGTATCGCTGAAATTGAAACTGGACAAAACAAAACTGATCTATTTACCAGCAATATCCTCTCACAAAGCTAAGAATCTGGGAGCAATTCTGGACAAGCTTAATTTTCCAGACCATGTTACATCAACTGGTATGTTTTTCTGCTTCATGCTATCCGAAGCATATGACTTTCCTAAAACCACTTATAAAGACTTCATCGTCTCTGTGCTTGATAACGTTTCTCATATAAAAACGACATTGACTAAATTCTATTAGCGCCCTGTATTTGATATACATAAAAAACAAGCCGCTAGCTCTGCTAAATGTTATGCCCATACCTTGGTACATACAATTGCTTTAAATTACCAGCATATTGTTTTCCCTTAATAACAAGTTAATTATATTTGTTTTGTCAAATAGTATTCATCATAATCTAAACATAACAGATATGTTTTTCCATGATGAGGACATAATGGATAATGGATTCTCACAAGAATAAATTTAGTCCGGTTTTATCATGTGTAAGGTCTTATCTAATAGAAATGTGAGATGCTGTGTCCTGTGGTTCTTGCCTGCAGTGGGGGGAAAGTTTGAGACCGCTACTTCAATTTTGCGTTTTCATCTCATTTCAAACAGTATTTTTCATTACGAATTACGAATAATCATCCATTACAGACTACAAAGCACTGGAACAACTACTGGAACATCAAAAAGATTAAGGAGAGCTGATTATCCTTCCACAGTTATATGTTCTTAGCCTCATCAAGAATTAATTAGGGCTCTTGTAGTGAAAGCTGAGCATTCAGTAATGTCACTTTAAAATTTGAAAAGGGGGCATAAAAACTAATAAATGGATCTATATAAGGGGTTTGGGAATTTTTAATACGTATTAAAAGTTTCAACAAACTTGTTACACTGCTTATACAGTATAAATTGGACAAAAGTGCAAAATAGAAGCATTTTCACTACTGGCTTTGTTAAGAAATCAACATTTGTCATTTTGTGGTACTTATGAACATATGAACATATGAAAAGAATTACTTGAGATCTCAAGACTTAAAAGTTGGAACCATTGGAATGTGATCTGAAGAAGGAAAAGTTTTACATACAGACATAAAGACCAATAAAAATACTACAATGGCACAACAAATGTGTGAAATGATGTGAAATGTTTTCTTATGAATGTTTTGCACTTGAAATCAGGTAATTTGGTAATTACAGCTATTTGTAAGTTTATAGAGTATATGCATACCGTATATCATTGTGTGCACTTTATTGAAAGCTGGCTTGCGTAAGACTCTGGCAAGAGACTAAATGTAAATTAGAAATGTACAGATATTCAATGGATATTTATACCAAGGAGACTTATCTCCAGCATTAGTGGAAATCATGGCTAAACATACAAAAGCTATCATAAATAATGTTGTAAATGTATGCATGCATGTAATAAAACTACAGTGAACCTACCAGCCACCTGTGTTTATATTACAGTGATGCAGTGTGTTAAATCAAAACACAATCACATTCACAGGATACCTAAAATATTTGTAAGGGCTGTTTAAACATATCCTGTTCCAGCAAACTATCAAATATTCCTGTATGGATTCAGTCCCCAGCTAGTCATCACATAGATCTAAGAAGAAGCACAGTGCTGTCTTTTGCAATTTTATGGAACTACAAAGGGTTCAGATGTTTCATAAATCATAAAGTTCATACAATTTTCTGCAAATGATTATTATGGGCATGGTTACATAAATAAATTAAGAAAGGTTAAAGAAAAAAAAAAACAGGTCCACATATCAGCTTGATAATAAATGTGTGTGTGTGTGTGTGTGTGTGTGTGTGTGTGTGTGTGTGTGTGTGTGTGTGTGTGTGTGTGTGTGTGTGTGTGTATGTTCCAGTGCGCTGACTCAATCAAACCTTTTTCAACTGCGAAAGAGAAACAAAACTACCCGCTTCGGCATTTACCTGTTTTTTTTTTTTTCATAAAGATCTAAATGTAGACATCCAAGCACTCCGTTGTATTTTGGTTTAGGTCTCATAACCTCATAAGGTTATGTTTAAGGTCTACAGGTTAAATCACAAAATATGATTAAGCATCAGCCTACATGCATGTGCCTTCTTGAGAAAAACATCATGTACAACAATGGTGTGTGTGTCTGTGCATGCATGTCTGTTAATTGCATGTGTGTGGGTTTGTGCTTGGATAAACATTTGCACTTGGTTTCTTGGTATAACCAGTCTGTGTTGTTTTGGTGGTGCTGTAGGTGTATGCAGTGAGTGGTTTTGATGTTTATGTGTGAATATGGTTACACAAACTTTCAGGTGTCACCTTTATTCTGTTCAACTAAGCAGACAGGAAGCCCCTCACATCTCTCTGGTTTCCTGTCCACACAAGTCTAGAATACTCAGTGCTCACTCTATCTTACTTGATTTTTTCAGTATCTGGCTGTCTTTGTCTCTGCCAGTAATACAGCTTTTCCTCGAATGTGCTCTGTGAAATTAGATTGTTTGTGCACTAACATAGTTATGTTTTATGACATCTTAGCACTGTACTATCTTAACATTAAATATCATGAGTTCATACTTCCTGCAATGATATAAAAATTCAAGTTCATGTAACGAGTACTGCATATTTGGTATATTTGCATTTCCTATACAATTTGAGATACAATTTTTCTGATTTAGGGTTGTAGTTTGTAGACACAGCAGCCTTATCAGTACAGCCTATAGGAGTCAGGTTAGAAAAATATCGTGTTTATTCTACAATTATCCTGGACATGTTTGCATGACAGGGCCTGGACAACGCACCAGTCCATAGCGCCGTTCTGTAAATGCACCACCTGACCTTTATGATGCAAGCTTTAAAAACTGCTTCTTCCAGCAGCTGGCTCTTTCTACCATGCCACTGGCCAGGTCTGGCATCATACCAGGGGCTGCCTTGTCTGAGGGAGGAGAGGCCAGATGGGAGGATATTCTTGTTAGGCCATGGTTATAGCCAGGGTAGTACTGCATGTATAGTCTTGTGTAGGGCTGAAACCTAAACTGGCTAGAAACAGTCCTCACAAATGTTGGTCCATATTGACATCCTGCAGATTTGTCATCTGTCAGCTATCATCCCACCACATGCCAAAGGTGCTCTACAGGACTGAAATCTGTTGACTGTAGAGGTCATTTGACTACAGTGAATTTGTTGTCATGTTAAAGAAACCGGTTTGAGATTCTGGTGAGTCTTTTGTGCTGCTGAAGCCCATCTGCTTCAATGTTTGACATGTTGTGCATTCAGGGATACTTTTCTGCATATCTTGGTTGTATCAGGTGATTATTTGAGTTACTGTTGCCTTTCAACCAGCTCAAACCAGTCTGGCCATTCTCCTCTAAACTCTGGCATCAGCAATTTATTTTCACCCAGAGAATCGCCTCATACTGGATATTTTCTCTTTTTCAGACCATTCTCTGTAAACCCTAGAAATGGCTTTGCGTGATCCCAGTAGACCAGCAGTTTGTGAAATACTCCAATTCTGATGCTTGGTTTGAACTCCAGCAGGTAGTTTTGACCATGTGTGCATATCAAAATGCACTGAGTTTCTGACATGTGATTGGCTGATTAGATATTTGTGTTAACAGTTGTATAAGTGTACCTAATAAAGTGGCCAGTGAGTCTGTGTGAAACACAGAGTAAATTAAACAGGATTTACAGTTTACTTTGGGAATTGTTATTATGTTTACAAGACTCAGTTACTTTGCTGGTGAGTCTCTATGCAGAAGCCATGGCAATATGACAAGTTTCTCACTGTCATACAAACAGTTGTTATCCCATAATGCAGGGGTTACAGTCATTCATTTCTATGTTCAGCAAAACACTTACAATCTGCAGATATTTGGTTACCATCTTAATGTTAACATCTATGTTTGTTTCTTCATCTGATTTTACACACACACACACACACACAAACACACACACACACACACAATACAACGCACTGAGCAATCCATATCACTGAATTATATTGTCAGACTTGATTAAATTAATGGACACAGCTAGGTTACCCACATGTCAACTACAAGTCATTATCAAATAGTGATATAGTCTCTAAAGAGAAAACATGTCCGTTGTCAGGACATTCTTCAAAACAAAGCAAAGAAAGCAGGGAGAAAGCAAGGGAAAAAAGTGAGCGGTAAGGAGGGGAGAAATGAGTTCTTACAGTAAAGGAACGTGAGTTAGTGCATGAGCTCCCGCTCCGTACCTCCCCTTCCTGCCCATGTGTCCTCTCTCTCTCTCTCTCTCTCTCTCTCTCTCTCTCTAGCTCTGTCTGTCTCTCTTTCATACACACACACTTTTTGCTCTCACAAACTCAACAACTTGTTTTATTTTTTCATCTCTCATTTCACCCGCTTCTCTTTCTTGCTAACTCACTGACACACAAATTCTAAGTAGTGCCTATAATTGCCGCTGATTCTCCTATGCACACACAAACACAATATGTAAGCAGTAAAGAGTTGACTCAATTAAAGAGCCTCTTTCCTGGAACTCGGGCTCTGATGGCACAGGAGGTATGTAGGGAATGGGAACCATGTGTGTTAGTTGAGGAAGGGCTGGCGTGTGCGCACGTGTGTGCATGTGTTCTGGGGGGTTGGGAGAGGAACAGAAACAAGGGGTATGAATAAGGAAGAGAGAGGTAGCTAAAGTAGGCAGGGAATCCGGGATTTAAGATGACGAGAAATAGGAGGGATTAAACTGTCCTCAATGTGTATGGAACAAGGATGCAATTTCACAGCCTTCGTGCTACGTATGCTTACCTTGGAGTCCTTGCTAGATATTTTCCCAATAGCCCTTTCTCCTTTCCCGTCTCACTCACGCATAGACACACTCATATAATAGCCACAAGCCATTAACTGTTTGACCACAGAGTCCCTATTGTAAATCTTTCCCACAAGCCATCTTTCATCTCAGCCTGCTCACTGTGACCTCCCACAACAGTGTAACCCCTCAGAAAGCACATGTCCAATCTCTCTCTCTCTCTCTCTCTCTCTCTCTCTCTCTCTCTCTCTCTCAGCAGGATAACCTCATCTTGCTTTATGGGAACAGCTCTCAGTAGGATCTCATACACCCTTGCCAATAGTCTCAAACAGGTATGGTACACGTACATTCACCAGTCATTTTATTGGACCCCATTTTGCCTACAGAACTGCTCTTTTTGCCATAAATTCAACAAGGTAGTGTAAACATTTCTCAGCGATTTTGGTCATTAATGACATCACGCACTGGTGCAGATTTGTCGGTTTCACATCCTTGCACAAATCTTGTGTTCCATCATATACAAAAAATGCTACATGTGATTGAGATGTGGTCATATTTAAGAAACCAGTTTGAGATGATTTGAGCTTTGTGAAATTTAGTGTTATTCTGCTGGAAGTGGGTTAGGTAGTGAATGTGCCACCTGTGTCTGGACAAGAAAACTGTGGGAACTCGTCCAGAGTCTGTTTGCCATGTGCGTGTGCCATGACTGAACCACTGCTGCCAACACGTCCCAACAGCTAGATCAGAACCTGTGAGCAACCTGTCAAAACAACCATCCAATGATGAGCCCCCTCAAAGACTGTCAACCGGGTGAAATATCTTAGAGTGCATCGTAGAAGCATGACTAGCAGTCAACAATCTCTAACCAATATGTACACTACCAAAAAGTAGCATCTGAGAGCCATTTTATGTCAATTTTTGCAAGACCCAGTGTCAAGTCAGACAACACCTGTAATCATTTACATATCTGCATGCAAAGATTTACAGATTTTCCACATTTCTATCGTCGTGCGTTTCTTTTTTCCTTTTTTTTTTTGTCAGTGAGTGAATATCAAAATGGCTCCTCTCATAGTCTGCAGAAATGCTGATACATATGAACTGCATGCAAACAGGTTAGTTCAAAATAAAAGTATGGTCTTCCGTACTACCTTCCTGCTTGTCATTTTCCCTTCAAAATGTCATGTGACTCATTAGTATTACTAGGTCTTAGGTGTGCATAGGAAGCAGGCGTGTTCAATTTTGTAGTACAGCTCTCACACTCTCTCATACTGGTCACTGAAAGTTCCTTCATGGCACCTCATGGCAAAGAACTCTCTGAGGATCTTAAAACAAGACGACTTGTTGCACTACATGAAGATGGCCAAGGCTACACGAAGATTGCCAACACCCTGAAACTCAGCTGCAGCACAGTGAGTGTAGACCAGACCAGACTCAGACCAGACCTCGCGTTGGTTGTGCAAAGAAGCTGAGTTCATGTGCTCAGCGTCACATCCAAATGCTGTCTTTGAAAGATAGGTGCAGCAGTGCAGTCAGCATTGCTGCAGAGATTAAAGAGGTGGGGGGTCAGCCTTTCAGCGCTCAGACCATATGCCGCACACTGCATGACTGTCATCCCAGAAGGAAGTCTCTTCTGAAGTCTGTACACAGAAAGGCCTGCAAAGGATTACTGGAAGTATCTCTATTGTCTATGGCCTAATGAGACCAAGATTAATTTGTTTGGTTCAGATGGTCTCAAGCATGTGTGGCGGCAATCAGGTGAGGAGTACAAAGATAAGTGTGTCATGCCACCACTTAAGCATGGTGGTGGGAATGCCATGGTCTGGGGTTGCATGAGTGCAGCAGGTGTTGGGGAGTTACATTTCATTGAGGGACACTTCGCAGGGCAGTGTTCCAGCATGATAATGACCCCAAACACACCTCCAAGACGACCACTGCTTTATTAAAGAGGCTAAGGGTAAATGTAATGGACTGGCCAAGCATGTCTCCAGACCTAAACCCAATAGAACATCTTTGGGGCATCCTCAAGCGGAAGGTGAAGGAACGCAAAGTCTCGAATATCCGCCAGCTCCATGATGTACTCATGGAGGAATGGAAAACCATTCCAGTGGAAACCTGTGAAGCTCTGGTAAACTCCATGCCCAGGAGAGTTAAGGGAGTTCTGGAAAATAACGGTGGCCACACAAAATATTGGCACTTCAGAAACCTTCACTAAGGGGTGTACTCACTTTTGTTGTCGGTGGTTTCGACATTAATGGTTGTATATTGAGTTATTTTGAGGGAAGAATAAATTCACAATGTTATATAAGCTGCACACAGGCTACTTTTCATTGTGTCAAAGTGTCATTTTGACAGTGTTGTCCTATGAAAAGACACACTTAAATATCTGCAGAAATGTGAGGATTGTACTCACTTTTGTGATACACTGTATATGTACAAGCAGTTTTAGTGTTGTTTTGTTACACTCTATTTCAGTTCATGATGTCAGTCATCATTGCAGATTCAACGGCAGAGGTGGGAGTAAAAGAGCAGAAGTCCGTCATTCACTCAAAATCTCACTATATTATATCTCACTAGTGCTTATTTGTTTCATCTGACTGATCTTCCATGCTGTTCGTACAGAGCATGGTTATACAAATGGTTGTTTTTTAAATGATTTATGATTGAATTATTTGAAAACATCTCCGTTTTATACCAATCGTCAATGTTTTAACTTCAGTGTGTTTACTCAGATCTTCTTAAAAACCTGAGCCTTTCTCCTGCCTGAGCCGAGGTTCATAACCATGCACCTAGATGTCTAGATGTCACAACCATGCAGTGGGGTGGGTGCACAGAATTGGAATATTTTCAAATATGTATATTTAATTCTGTTAAAATTGTTGGCACACATCTCTGTTTTTGGGTGGAACCTCTACATGGAACAATTCATTATTCAATGTAGTAAAAATACAATCTTCATTAAAAAAATAACATCAGCGTGAATCGATTTGAGTACCCAACACAAGTACAGCATTCATTTGCTTTCCACATTCCACATACACACACTCTCTTACACAGGCACACACACTCAAAGCCCAGTCTTCCCTGGGCCTCTACAGTCATACAGGATGTATAAAAAAAACAGCCTCACATTCCTTTCCTGTTAGGTCAACCACAATATGGGACTGACACACGAGAGGACTGGACTGATTCCCAGCACACACCAGCCCTCTGGAGTCCTGTTACTCTCTGTCACTCAGTGAAGCACGCACACACAGAAATGCACACATTTTCAACTCACACTTATCCAAACTTTGAGATTGGTACAGCAGAGGGATTCACTAACTATGAAACATTCAGTACTTAAATGCCTCAATAACATTTTGAAATATTAAGAAGTGGATTAAATATGAGCTTGTATATTTTACCATTTAGCCACGCATGTGCACAAAATGAAAGCCAAAAGTGACAGGGGGTGTATATTTATCTTGTATATTCACTTATACCCCAATGTTACGTTGCTGACAGTAATACCACTCTGTCACCATGCTGTCAATTTATGTTGGGTGTGTAGATAGTTTAAGTCATCATGTCATCAAATAGAAAGCATGTCTGCTATTGCTGACAAATCATTCTCTGAGTAAAATTTCTGTGCCGTGTTGACTGACTTCAAGAAATGGCAACAAACGCAAAAAACATAAGCAAAAGTGTTCTCTGAAACTCTAGGAGCTACAGTAAGCAGGTCTCTTCATCATGTTTGCTGTAGGCCGCTCAAAATAGTGGAAAGAAGAGAGAGGTCAGTGAACTGATTTACAGGAAAGTACTTATTGAACCTCGTGTTTATCACTGAGAAATGTAAACTTCCTATAAGAGAAGTGTGCAAATCTGTTCTCCTTTGCCTGCAGTGCGTATCCTGTCATATACGGTATGTGGAGCAGAATTGGCTCTGTGTGTGTGTGTGTGTGTGTGCGCGCGCGCCTGTGTGATATTTTTGTGTATACAAAAACAATGCTGGATTTGTGAAGTGGGGGGTGTTTGTCGGGAACTCCAGGGCCTTGGGGCTTTGTGTTTGGTGGGCGTTGGCTAACTGCTTGCGTCTCAAAAACTCACTGACTATGGCTTTTGTTTCTGAACCATGAAGGAGATGGATGCAGAGGAATGAAGGAGGTGCCTAAGCCAGGGTAAAAAAAAAAAAGTAATTTCCCAAATGACATGAAAAGAATACACCAGGAGATTTTGTTGTGAGAAGCTGCCATCAAGCGTGTGTGTGTTTTCATGTGTCAACGTCTGTGCCCCAAATATTTCCAGTAATATAAACCATCCATAGAAACTACCTCTCTCCCCAATGTAGCTCCCCTCAGCTTCTCCCCACACTCACGCATTAAAAACACACCATGGCTTCTGTTTGGATGTCTGGTACTAATGAGCATGGAATTTACCCATAGTGCTCGGGATCCTATCAAAAGTGGAAAAGGAAGAGAAACTTGACATTTTATAGTCTCAAGCTGAACAGGATTTTGTTTGAAAACGTGAAACTGCTCGAGCTGGATTGAATCACATGCTTTGAAAACCAGCGAAACTGCATCTGCAGACAACATCCACTCTGCATATAAATGTGTCTCTTCATTACAGCCTAGTTCACTTGACATCGTGTTCCCAGCCAGGATCATATGAACACCTTCACATTTCAAAACATGGGTTTCACATTGCTCTGGGGCGTATTTGTTGATAATTGCTCAATATATGAATGCCATAAAGTGCCATAGCGGGTAGTGGATTTAAAGTGACTCACAGTTACAGGCTCCCAGGCTTCAATCCAAGATATGTGGGATTTGTTACTATGTCTGAATAAGTTTCCTCCAGGTAGTCCAGATTCCTCCCAAGTCACAAAACATGGCAGTCGGTGGACTAACTACTACTGTATAAATGGGCCCCTAAGTGCCCAGAGTGTGAATGAATGTGTGTGAGAACTAGAGCTCAGTTTGGAATGTACTCCATGTTCAGAGGACAGCATGTGGAGTCACCATGATTCTGATAAAGACAAAGTGGATACTAAAGATGAATGAATGATCCACATATGAATGTATTTATCCCTGTCTCTGTCGTACCCTTACTTATCACTGCCAGCATGGTTCCAAAGCCTCTCTGTGGCTGGAGGTACACCCTGGGCAGAGCACCAGTCCATCACCAGATTCTTCCTGTTCTTCTTCTTCAAGATTTAGCATTTTTATTTTACATTTATGTCAATTTTAAAATTCCCATATCCAGCATGACTTACAAATGATAAAATCTTACACTCCACGCAATTGGATTATGGGTTAAGGGCCTTCCTCAAGGTCCCAATGTGATGTCTGACCATAAGATGTTACAGGAACTCAGTCCCTCATTGCTGCAGTACCAGGCTAGTGAATTAGACCAATATTATTGTTATTATTATTATTATTATTATTGGTAGAAAAGTGCTTACTGCAGAGAGCACTGATCCTCACAGCTTCTGGGTCCAATCTTGGGTGCAACCGTTATTCTTCCAAACTTCATTCTCGCAACATTTATTCTCGCAATCTTTAAGACCAGTGATCGGGGCAAAGTGCTTAATTTCAGCAAATTTACATGCAGGCATTTTTCATTATTATGATTGTTATGATAATGATGGCTATTATTATTTATGTTATTATTATTATTATTATTATTATTAATATTATTGTTATTGCAATATCCTTAACTGGTGGAGAAGTGGCATTGGTAAGTCTATGTAACAGATTCTTTAAAAAAATATTTTTAAAAATATTTTCTTTTTTCAGTTTCCTGGAAACGCAAGTTGGCTTGCGTGGTTAGCACTGTCACAGCTCCAGAGATCCTCAGTTTAATACCCACTCCAGGCCAGTCAGTGTTGAGTTTGCATGTTCTCCGCATGAATGGGCATTCTCTGGGTATGGGTTTCCTCCCACATTCCAAAGACATGTGTTTGGTCACCTGGTGTCTCTAAAGTGTTCAAGTGTGTGTACTGTGATGGATTGGAGCCCAGTCTATGGCTGTATCGGGGAGATTTTCATTGTCATTAGCTTTTTAAGATAATATTGTAAAGCTGTTTTGAGACAATGCACCATTGTAAAAAGCACTATATAAATTCATTTGACTTGACTTGACTTCCCCCTTGTGCCCTGTGATGCTGATTAGGATCCAGTTCCCTGAATTGAGCAGCTATAAAAATGAGTACATCACCATTTCTCTGGCCTTCAAAAAAATGAAAATACTAGTAGCAGAACTGGCTGTTCATAAGTTGCCCCTAGTACGTACCCCACCCAGCATTAGTGATAAATTACAAATATTATTGAAATATTAATTATTACTTCTTTTAATTAAAGTGCTCACAAAATTAAGGGATATTTTAAAATGAATATAAAGAGGATCGCACAAAGGCTTCTGGACAATCTGATCCTGTCCGTGCCCCATTGCTAATTATTTTCTTCTATGTCTTTTATGCCTATACAATTTTTCCCAATGTGTTAGAGACACAAATAACTGCTTTCATGACTGAATAGGTGACCTAAAACTGTGCAAACATCACAATTCATTGCTATATTGATTCAGTCCTTCACATGAAAACTTCTACAATGATACTACAATTACAGCAAATGCTACCTGCTTTTCAGTCCTAATAAATAAATTGTCCTTTTCATAGTCAAAACACTGTTGTTTTCCAAGTTGCTTCACTCCCATAGATTAAACCATTAAACCATCTTACCATTTGTGCACCCGACTTCATTCAGGAATTCATGCAGGACTTTTTTTTAATAGTTTCACTTTGTTATTAAGTGTTTTATCAGCTGCTTTTACAGTGTGTTAATTACAATCATAAGGGCAAAGAGGTTTGATAGGAGCTTTAACTTACAGTGCAAGATAATCAATCAGTGAGCTGGTAATCAATGAGCCATTAAGAGCTCCGATCTGGGAGACGTGTCATTAGAGTAAAGGCTGTAACCAGTGTCTGTGGTCTTTTATAAACAGTAAATTGACTTCTTAGTAAACTGAGCTATGTGTTTAATAGTGGCTATGAATGAGAAGTTGCATTCATACATTTAATGCTTCTGATCTGATGAATTCTGAAATGATGAAACATTTACACAAGGTAGCCATAACACTGCGATAAATTGACTGACTGAGAAATAAGCAGCGTGTAAAGACGTGAAGAGTTTTGCACTGAGCTGAACAGAAAGCACAAGGTGACATCCTGTGAGCATAGATACAAAACACGAAGCAATGAAAAAAAGAAGAGCCACAGACTTTTTTTTTTTTTGTTTTAAAGAAAGAGAGTCGATGTGCTATTCTCATCCGCACTTGCTTATGCGTATTATGCATAGCAAATGGGATGCTTTCTTCAAGCAAAAATGGGACGAGCGTTAATCTGAGCATGCAGTCACTTAGTAACATTATTTAATAACGGTCATTTAGTGAAAACAAGAATTGCTTTTTCTAAACAAGAACGTTTTTTCCTAAAGAAGTTAAAAGACACGAGATACATTATGTAAAAATAGTACTCTTTAATATAAATTATTGAAATATTTTATAAATATAAATATGTGCAAAGTTCCTTGCTGCATTTTCTATTGTAATGCCTTTGTTTCCAGATTTTCAAGCTTGCACTGTGGGTCATTAGACTAGACCTTAAGATGCCAAATCTTTATAAAAGACAGAGTACAAAAACATGTTGTCCTATTGTGGTGACACATGTAAACATTGTCTCTACTGACAAATACAAAAAAAGCAAAGAATGCAAGAACATGTGGAACCATAAGCCCTTCCATTGACTGAAAATACATTCATTTAATTGTAGACAGCATATTCTGCTGAAGGAACACTATGTCGTTATTAATGAATGAGGAATATGAGGCAAGACTGATTACTTCTTAGCAGACACAGAAGGAATGCCTCTGCTTTTAGAGGAACGCAATCCTCCGTGTCAAACGACAGGATTTGTAAATCAAGAATCTTACTAACTGTGCTTGGCTGCGTTTGAATGTTTGTGTTGTAATTCTATCACCTGCACGTTGTTCTATACGTCTGGTAATTTGCTGCAAAACTGGAACATTTTGCTGTCAAGAATAAAGTAACAACAGTCCACTGAGTTTTCCTTCTGTGACAGCTGTAATACCAGAGGCTGAAAGTACCTGAATTATTAACAGGCCTCTCTTGTCTACTTTCATCCTTCGTGCTGATGCATTCTGAAACATCAGTCTGGTGTTGTGACCCAGCACAGACAACAATGTTGACACAGCAGGGCCAGTAGTGAGTAGCCGTTTAGTTTGCTTCCCTACATCGATGTATGAGAGGAATTATGTTTGGCAAGCCACAGTGGAAATTTATATGCAATTTCAAACATCTAACTCTGGGCCCTCCCTCAAACACAGACGGCCAGAACTCTCCTGTCAGCAGAGTCAAAGTGTCAACTTGGGATGAGACAGTGTGAGAGAGAGCTTTTTTTTCCTATGGCAAAAAGCTGCAACTCAGCCATAGCAGCACACTTTAACCCTTGTACTGTCTACCTATCGTTTGTGTTAATTTTCAACAGGGTTTTCCAGGCAGACCCAAGAACAAAAATATAGGAGGGTAGAACTCCATGCCAGTTGGATCTGCCCTCTCTCTTGTCCATGACTGCTCTGCTCAGTTCAACACTTTGTCCAGTTGAGGGTGACTACACACGTTGTGCTGTCCGTAGCACGGCAACCCACTGCCTGAGTTTTCACTAAGCGGTCAAAGGCACAGTAGGCCACAGCTGGCCTGCAACGCTGAGAGATGCATGGAGCTTCTCTTGAGCTAGCCACTCACACCGTTAATGGACTCCCGCTCTCTGTCCCTCTGCAGGCTTTTGCTGGTCAATTCCACCACTGCCCATAAAGTTCTATATATCTGGTTGAGCCTTTTGCTGCAAAACCATGTGGTGGATGCTAGATTGGTGCGTCATACTCCTGGAGGAACTCTTGAAGTGACTGAGGCAGCTGGTCCCGTTTAGCAGACACATCTAAGTGGCCGTTAACCGTCTTGCGGCAGAGGTGCCGTAGCGATGACATGCTGGAGGCCAGAGGGCGAAGCAGCTCCAGTGGGATCTTCTCTCCTCCAGAGTAGATGAAGTATGCACTTCCATCTGCCCCAGCATTGCCACCATCATTGTCCACCCCTCCAGTCAAGACCCCAGCGCCCTCTCCTCTAGTGGACGGCATGTAATGATGTATAAGTTTCAGCACGCAATCAAAACGCGGCACAGTCTGTGCACTTCGCGGGTCCGTCTGCAGGAAGAAGGAGCAGGCATCGCACTGGATGCGCAGGTTCTTGGTGCCCGTGGCTGTCTTCACGCTCAGGGTGAAGAAGTGGTGGTTATCTGAGCTGTCGCGCACCAGAAAGGTACCAGGCGGCTCCGTGCTTAGCAGGGCACTGGCTTCTTTCCCATTCACTGCGCTCCAGTAAAAACCACTCTCCTGCAGCTTGCGTACAGCTGCCAGCACCATCTGATACTGTGCCCGGGAACTGAAGGTTTTGTATCTGTGGGCAGGCAAGTGTACTCCTACTTGGAAGGGGCTGCTGCTCATGGCGCCTTCGTGCCTGCTGTGCGTTACCATGGCGCTCTGCCTGTGCCCCGTCCCGCTTTGGGGGTCCAGGGCCGCGGGCTCGTCCCAGCCAGGGTGCACAGGCACCACACAGCACCAACACAATGCCCACAGCTCCTGCGCCTCCTCCACATCCAGAAGCAAGGATGACTCAATAGGTAAGGGATGCAGCTGGAAAAAGGAAAAGGAAACTTGTTTCAACATATGTTCAGCATAGGTTTAAACTTTGATACCAGCTCAGTTCCATTGTCCAAGGCTAAAATAGAGTCCACTTATGATGTCTTCAAGAAGATCTAAGGCTTTGGACTAATACAGCTACAGTGTCTCAGGAATGTCTCATTCATTATTTGAAAACAGGATAAGGTGTGTTGGAGTTAGGGGAACAAGTAAATATGCAGTACAGGGGTAAACATGGTTGACGCTCGGGAAAAACTTGTCTAAAACATGAAGGTATGGTGCAGTTCACCTTTTGTCCATCTAATGTCCCAAAGACGGGACAGTGTGCAATTTACACAGTTTTCACCGACAGCTACATACACTTTTTAGTTTGACAGTCCATGCGCTTTGTCAGCAAGATGTTTGAAGGAGGCAATCCAGTTATTTGTGAAT
>JAUZST010002475.1:0-18010 GCA_034779995.1 Parotocinclus haroldoi | reverse complement strand
GTCCCAACATCGAACATCAGTAACGATCAGGATGTGCTGGTCACCACCATCTAAAAACCAGTAAAGAACAGGATGTGCTGGTCACCACCATCTTCAGTAAAGACCAGGATGTGCTGGTCACCACCATCTTCAGTAGAGACCAGGATGTGCTGGTCACCACCATCTGAGGTGGGATTTGGGTCCGTGGTTAATTTGCGCAGTTTGCCTGCTCAACTTTTGGCAACCCACGATAACGCATTTGCTGCCATCTTGTGGTCCAAAACGGAATGGCAAAAAAAAAATCTAAACCCTTTCTTTCTCAAGCTGCTCCTCCAAGATCGCCTTGGTCTTGGCTGCCTCTCACCGAACCGGTGATGGTGTGGCCGGCTGACCAGCACGCCGGGGTCCAAAACAGGGCGGTCACTTTGCGGACAGAGAGGACCCAGGCCGCCCCGCCCTGGAATCGAACCCGGGACCTTCTCGCCGTGAGGCGGCTGTGCCCGTCACCCCTCACCAGACGGTGGTAAGTGTTAACCAAAAGTTGCATGGGAATTCTTTTAAAGGGGGAAACTGCCTGCCAATCACGTGGCCTGGACGGTAGGCCCGCCCACTCACAGAAACATAGTACTAGTACTAGAAGAAGAATTAGGAGGGCCAATAAGATACGGCCCAATTAGCTGTGGAATCTACTGCCAAACTGAACCAAACCAATAAGGGCAACACACAGCACACGCGCTCGGGCACGGTGAGGCAATGAAAATCAGGGTGTCATTACGACAGGCGTCCACCAGAGGGCAGCAAGAGACCGCGGTCAAGGCAGGCGTCGCAGTCCTCGTTCCTGCCGCCCCCCATTTTGGTTCCTCCTGTTCCGCAACGCCGACTGTCAGCGCTTATTTGACGAGAAGATCCCAAATCCCAAACTGTGGGCTCCACCGGAGGGCAGTGCCTCTCTGAGTTTGGAGACACCAGTTAACCCAACACGCATGTCTTTGGACCGTGGGACTGGGTTCCGCCCATGACGCTCATCACGGGAACATCAGCTCGGGGGAGAAAACAGAAAATGCAGTTACGTACGGGCGAAACTCCGGCAGCGCTACCTAACCTACAGCAGCAGAGCTAGGAGCGGGCCACCGGGCCGCCCCTGCTTGACTGGACACATCGGTCTAACTCGTACATTCAAACATCTGAGCCTCCCAAGGAGGATGGGTCTCTTTTAGGAACCTTCTCCTTGCCGCTGCCGCCCAAGGCAAAGGTACCCTCACCCTCACGGTCCGTCTGTATCCCCCGAAAAAGATCTGAACTACGGATGGGGACCTCAAAAA
The DNA here is from genome assembly GCA_034779995.1 of Parotocinclus haroldoi. Lineage (NCBI taxonomy): Eukaryota > Metazoa > Chordata > Actinopteri > Siluriformes > Loricariidae > Parotocinclus > Parotocinclus haroldoi. The sequence goes on along the minus strand of JAUZST010002475.1, from coordinate 16,709 downwards.
AAAAAAAATGGCCGTTTCGCGGAAGGACGAAGAGTTCGGCCAAGCCCAGGTGCTGACCACGACCCATCAGAGACGCTGTGGACCTTGTGGACCTCGTGGATCGGAAGCGGCTCCATGCGAGGAACCCGAAAGCGTCAGACTGCGGTTAGCACTGATCAGATGAGCGTCAGCGCTACATTTTTTTTATGCCCATGTGTGGGCCTGAGCCTCCTTGAGGCTGCTGGATGAGATGATTGATCATCTCTGTATCGATTCATCTCAGAAGCTCAGCAGCCGCGACAGCAACAACAACAGCAAAAAAAAATAAAAAAATTATCACAGATTGGAGATCGGCTGCGGCTGGAATTGCGTATCGATCCGTTACAATAATTTCTGCGCTCAGATAACGCGGCTAGGAACACACTCGGGCAAGGTGAGGCAAGGAGACTCAGGGTGTCGTTACGACAGGCGTCCACTAGAGGGCAGTAAGAGATCGCGATTTGGGTTCCCAACGAGAATAAATATAGAGTAAACCTTTGGTATGACGAGACGGGCTTCTCAATTTTCCTTCCCGCCGCCCCATTTTGGTTCGCCCTGTTCCTCAACGCCAACTTGATCGTCTGTCGGCGCTTATTTGCCGAGAAGATCCCAGGAATCACCCAGCCGCCCACTCGCTCGGGCCCGGGGCTCAATTAGAGCCGACTTACCAACTGCTATTGGAAGTGTGTGTGTGTGTTGTGGGGCGGCTTGGTGCCAGGTTTGCCACTCCAGCGCGTCACCTCCACAAGCCCCGACCCCCAACCCCCTCCAACTCTCCGTGTTCCATGTTTTCGGAAGCTTAACCCCTCACTGATCGGGCTACTCCTCCTGAACCTCGCCTTGGAACGCCGCCGACGCGTTCCTGCCAGGTTGACTCTTCTCGGCGAGAGGAAAAGACGGTGCTGGACCTTCTCCTCCTACCTCCTGCCTCCTACCCACACGCCAGTTTCCTCACATTGACCCCCCCCCCCCAACCCCTCCCTGTCACCGCAAGAGAGGGTGTCAGCAACAGTAAGGGAAGGGACAGGAACTGGCCGGAGATCCTTCTGAATCCGCGAGGGTTTCAATTTACTCGGCCGTGACGTCCCCGCTTCTCCGTCTGCCGGGGCTCTGGGGGAAAGAAGGACAAGTCTTAAATCGCGTTAAGGCTTCAAAGCGGAATTTCAAGCCTGTCCGCCGTGCGAAATCTGTCGATTTCAGGGACTGCCTTGTCGCCCGCTGTCAGCAGCGCAAATGTCCAGTAGCCACCCACGAGCGCTTTATTAGCGGCGAGCTGTTTACACAAAGACCACCGCCAGAGCTCCCCGATCATCATCCGGTGGTCCGACAGTGCATGGTACATTCCAGAGTCGAAGCTGTTCCGCAGCTGCACCTCCGGGCCTCGTAACCTGGTGGCCTTGCCTGAAGCGGATGGGCTACCACCACGGGACAACCCCAGCACAATGTGAAAAGTACTGATTACGGTCATTTTGCGTTTGTCGGCGAGATACTGGCCTGTCCCCATAATGTCTGGTCACTGCTTACCTTAATTACCGGAGTAAAACGTCTACCGTAAGTACACTAAGAAATTACCTACTCTGACTGCTTCCATGTGTTTTCTGTTGCAGGCAAACCGCTGGATCTGCTTTTCTGGAGGGCTTTCCGTAAGATTTTAACAAGCAGGCTAAGTCGCCCTAATGGTATGGAGCATGAGCGTGAATGTGACACGACTACTGAAAATCCACTTAAGTATTAAGTACTGAGTATCAGGCGACGGGAACGGTGGGAGTAACCCTAGCACATGTCCGTTTGAAAAGCCATTGTCTGCCTAAGAAAAGATTTTCATTTAGGGAGCCCTAGGCGTGATGGAAAATGAAAGAATCATAATAACCCAGTCGATTTGAGACCCGCCTGGCGCTATTTCCAGTCCGGGTCCCTTGCCGTTTTTACATTTACCTGATTTCGTTCTCCCTTCCCTCGACGGGACGCAGCGTACAATACAACCGAATGAATTTCTGGACGGCGCGTTTCCTCGGAGACGAATCTGATAGCACCAAGCGGGGAGGGAAGGGAAAAAAAAAAAAAAAAAAACCAAAAAAAGAGCCCCGCACACGTGACTAAACGGTACGCGCTAACAGGAAATGAAAAGGCTGCAGGATAAGATCGGGCAGCACAATGAGGAGTCGTGTAAACACCACGATAAACATCAGATCACGAAATGAAGGAGAAGCGAGAAGCTCCTCGAATGGAACCTTCGCGGTGTACGGTCGCGTACACGGGGCTCCGAGCTTCACCCGGGCCTCGGTAGCAAACTTTCGTGGCCCTCCAGGCGATTCCCCGCCAGTTTGCACGTTCGTCTCCTTCACCTGCCCAAAGACATGCTGGAACGCCCATGGGTCCAACGGCCATTGGCAAATGGTCTTCTCTGTTCTCGAAGCCAGACTCTGGGTTCTGGATAGGTAGACTTGACGTTGCGAGCCCAGCCTGGACTTCAAATCCAGGTCCTCAGGAGGTGCTCTTCACCTTGGCGTTGTCCGACCGTAGACGGCAAAGCTCCCTTTGAGAACCTTCTTTGTTGGAGCAGAAAAAGGCGGTGGAAAGATCTCAGTATTGAGTTCTATTAGGCACAATTAAACTTCTGCAGTTACTTTCCTAATGCCTCGCTACGTCTTCCGTCGGTTAAAAATAGACCTTATTGATCTAGCCGAATTTGACCTTCTCTTCCACAAGGTTTTTTTTTTTTTTTTTTTTCCTTCTTCTCCTCTCTCCTTCTTCTTCTTTCCAACCAGAGTTACGCTTGAATAAAATCATGACATATGACTTTAATTATAACCAGCAGAAGTGAAGTGTTTGGTTCTGCCGAGACGGAGCAAAGCTCCCTCGCTCCTCGGTAACGGAAGTTATGTAAGCGATGTAATATCGGTAAGTAAATATAACAGCTTCTTATTGGCCGACAGCTTGAGGGATAATGGAACCCGAAATGAGAGGGGCGAGGGAGCCAAATTCATATCGTTCGAAACAACAGCCTGGCTTAGGTTTTTGATGAAAAATGATCTCTGGTTCCGTAACTTTACCACAAGTCGTCGCGTTCCTATAGAAAGGGGTGTTCTGCAACGATCACACCAAGAGCAATCGTAAACCATGGCCGAAATAACCCAAAGGGTAACAAAGTCACTCCTCCTTTTGTGACAATGTGAGGACGGCACGTTACTGTTCGTATTCGCTATGATTTCGGAACATGACTTGGTAACTGTGCGTTAACGTTACATGTGTAAAACTGTTTTTAGCTATAAATACTAAATAAAGTAAATTACCCCAAATTTAACGACATATCTGAGGTAAATGTTGATGTTTTCTATAATGTTGTAACATTGACTTGGTAACTGTGCTTTTTTGTTACAAAAATAAAACTGTTTTTAGCTATAAATACAAAATAAAGTAATTTACCCAAAATTTAACGACATATCTGAGGTAAATGTTGATATTTTCTATAATGTTGTAACATGACTTGGTAAATGTGCTTTATTGTTACAAAAATAAAACTGTTTTTAGCTATAAGTAGTAAATAAAGTAATTTACCCAAAATTTAACGACATATCTGAGGTAAATGTTGATGTATTCTATAATGTTGTCACATGACATGGTAACTGTGCTTTTTTGTTACAAAAAAAAACTGTTTTTAGCTATAAATACTAAATAAAGTAATTTACCCAAAATGTAGCAACATATCTGAGGTAAATGTTGATGTTTTCTATAATATTGTAACATGACATGGTAACTGTGCTTTTTTGTTTCAAAAATAAAACTGTTTTTAGCTATAAATACTAAATAAAGTAATTTACCCGAAATGTAACGACATATCTGAGGTAAATGTTGATGTTTTCCTATAGCATGACTTTTTTATATATATATATATATATACCAGACAGTTCCTAAGAGTTCCTGTTTGACCTCCGCAATACAAACAGGCCCCTCGGACGAGTTCGGAGGTCGCGTTAATAGCTAACGGGGCCGACTAATGAGCTAATAACGGCGCACCCGACCACGCTAATTAGACTTCCAGGTTCGTCTTTGAAGGAACTCATGAATAAAAACCAATGGCTTTAGCCCGGTGTGATGATGGGAACGGCTGTTGTATCTATTTACCGTATTAATTATGCATCAGCCATTAAAAGTGTCCCCGTGCGGGCGGGCGTGCGGGCGTTCTTACTTTTGACTCTTGGTTCCTTTCAAGGTTTCTTCCTTCTCCTTTCGGGCAGTTCTCCTCTTGCCGCTGCCGCCCTAGGCCGTAGAAATCCATCCGGATTGATCGATTGACGGTGACGTAACCTTGGCAACACGTAGTGCGAGAGTCGAATCGCCGCCGTGCGTCCACGTGTTTCCTGCTGTCATCGTACAAAGCCCTTATTAGCACTGCGCGCGCACACACACACACACACACACACACAATATATATCAAAGTCCTTTAATATCCCGCTGTACTCTGTAGGACAATTTAACTAACTACACACACACACACACACACACACACGCACACACACACTGTGAGCGAGAGTTTGATGAGAGCTCTTTGAAGTGAGACTCCTGATGACTCTCAGATGGCGGCGTGCTGATTAGCGAGCGCTTGTAACACGCTGTTCCTTGTCTCTCTGCGCCTGGGTAGCGGTGAGCTTCATCTGGCAGCAATCAGGAGCAGGGCTACTCGCGCGCTCGCGCACACACACACACACACACACACACACACACACACGCACGCAGTGTTAATGAAGTATTTCATCGCTTATTGACTTTATATCTAGTCATGCTAACCTCTTGAGGCAGTATAGCCCATCCTGACCGCTTGATTCAACAAGAGCAAGCGATCAGTCACAATGGCGTGAGGCATGGGGGTGTGGCCTCGGCGCCACCTGGAGTCGGCCCACCCTTCACTGTGGTCCGCCACAGCCCGAACCCCGGGCAGAAGGGACTTCCGAAGGGAAGTCCGGCTTTCTTTGGTCCAGGACCAGGGTCAGATCTTCCAAGGTGCAAGATTTCCAACCTTTCCTGTGGGATTAAGGTCGGGACTCTGACTGGGCCCCGCCCCCCCGACACGTTGCCTCTCGTTCGTTCTCCGTTCACCGTCCTTTGGCCCGGCACGGACTGCTGCACCCCCCTCGCTTTTCCCCCCTCCTGGGGATGGGTGACGGCGGTCGAGTTCAAATTTTCTTCCATCCCAGGAAACGACCTGTAGGCCTCGGGACGGGTGGAGTCCAGACTTTTCCGAGACGGGTCCCTTGCCTTTTTCTGAACAGCCCCATGGCGCCCCAGGGCTCTCCTACGCAGCTTGTGACTACGGGCTCGATGGCCCATCCGTAAAAGTCAACGAGCGGCCGTTGCGGGAGCTCCCGTAGACGCTCCTCCCCCTCCCTGCGCTGTCCCAGTGACCGGGTGGTCGTCATGACTCCCCTCTGTAGGCTGAGCCACTGCATGTATCTGAGATGGTCCCTACCGAGGTCGGACCGCTGGTCCACGTTCAGTGGGATGGGGCACGAGGGGAGGTATTGGAAAGTTGCGTAGATGCGCCGGCGAGATTGCTCGGGGGAGACTCTCGGATGACCTGTTTGCCCTGCGGGCTGCCCGACGCCGGTCCGCGGGGGACCGGGACGGTGCTTGGTTTGTGAGCAAAGGCTACTCGCCTGCAAAAGGCTTGATTTTCAGGGCCTCACCGGGACGGTGGCCTGGGCTAACGAGGTGCCAGGCGCTACAGGGCGGCAGGGTATCTGTACCCCAGGTTCATCCCGAGTCGGTGATGCGGTGGGGTTCGACTGAAGTCCAAAGGAACCTCCGTCTGCAAGGTCGGTCTCTTAGCCCCGTCCTTCAGACATCTGCTGTGGGCTGCCGGTCGCTTCGGGTCCCCCGGCAACATTTCCCTGGGGATGGGATTATGGACCTCGGACCTCAAGACCTTGCGGCCTTGCCAGTCTGGACACAGGCGAGACCTTCGGTTGCTCAGGGGTTACCTGAGCTCCTGGAGTGCTCCGAGTCGGTCGAACGCTCTCGCCGGGGTCCGGCCCCGCCCTGGGGGCCCCGCCCGCACCGCTCGCCAGTTCGTTAGGCGCAGTTAGCGTCCGGAGCCACTTGCGTTCCGTTTAGACGGCATTTAAATGCGCGGCTTTGGAAACGGAAGGCGTTCGCGGCGTCGGATCCGGGTGACTCGGCTGATTTATTCGATTTCACGCTGCGGAGCGCATGAAGAAATCTCGCCGTCTGATTACCCGACGCCAGCGCCGATGTGATTAGACCTGTCACTTATCACAATCATAATCATCAATCACCGACATAACGGGATCGGCGAACGCCGCGCCGAGCGCATTATCCTCTCCGCCCCCCCGTAATTACGCGCGCTGTATTAAACGCCGACGTGACGCGAAAAGCTTTATGAACTTTTCGTCTTCCGTAACGCTCCAGAAGACGCTCACGCCGTCTTCTGCGGTAACCGGTACGGACACTAGGGGGCGACTCTTCCTGTAGATTGTGTCTCTTATTTTTTAAATACGTTTAAAAAAAAAACGTCCACTCTTTTTTACATTTTGCCTTTTTTTAAAAATTTGTTTCTGCTTGTTTATTATTGTTCTGGCCTGCTTTTTTTCTTTCTGGCTCGTATTCCTTTTTTTTCTGTTTTTGCCTTTTTATTCCTGTCTTTCTTTCTTTCTTTCTTTCTTTCTTTGTCTTTCGTTCCTTCTTTTTTTCTTTCTTTTTCTTTCTTTCTTTCTTTTTAATTCTTTTGTTCTTCTTTTTCTTTCTGTTTTTCTCTTTCTCTTTCTTTCTTTCTTTCTTTCTTTCTTTCTTTCTTTCTTTCTTTTTCCTTCTTTCGTTCTTTCTTTTTCTTTCTTTCTCTATTTTTTTTTCTTTGTTATTCTTTTTTCTTTCTTTCTTTTTAATTATGTCGTTCTTTATTTTTCTTTCTTTCTCTCTTTTCGTTCTTTTTTTCTTTCTTTTTTATTTATTTCTTTTCATTCTTTCTTTTTCCTTCTTTCCTTCTTTATTTTCTTTCTTTTTCTTTCTTTCTTCTTTTTCTTTCTTTCTTTTTCCTTGCTTCTTTCTTTATTTTTCTTTCTCTCTTTTTCATTTCTTTCTTTTTTCTTTCTTTCTCTTTCCTTTCTTTTTTTCTTTTTTTTTCTTTTTTTTTCTTTTGTTCTCTGTTTCCTCATTCTTTCTCTATTTATCTTTCTTTCCTTTTCTTTCTTTGTTTCTTTCTTTGTTTCTTTCTTTCTGTCTTTCTTCTTTCTTTCTTTCTGTCTTTCTTTCCTTTTCTTTCTTGCTTTCTTTTTCCTTCTTTCTTTTTCCTTCTTTCCTTTATTTTTCCTTCTTTTTCTTTCTTTCTTTCTTTCTTTCTTTTTTTCTCTATTTTTCTTTCTTTCTTCTTTTTCTTTCTTTCTTTCTTTTTCCTTGTTTGTTTCTTTCTTTTTCTTTCTTTTTCCTTGCTTCTTTCTCTATTTTTCTTTCTTTCTATTTCATTTCTTTCTTTCTTCTTTTTCTTTCTTTCTTTTTCTTTTCTTTCTTTCTTGTTCTTTCTTTTTCTTTCTTTTTTCTTTCTCTATTTTTCTTTCTTTCTTTTTTCCTTCCTTTTTTCTTTCTTTCTCTTTTTCCTTTTTTCTTTCTCTAATTTTCTTTCTTTTCCTTTCTTTTTTCCTTCTTTCTTTCTTTCTTTCTTTTTCCTTGTTTGTTTCTTTCTTTTTCTTTCTTTTTTCTTTCTTTTTCCTTGCTTCTTTCTCTATTTTTCTTTCTTTCTATTTCATTTCTTTTTTTCTTCTTTTTCTTTCTTTTTTTTCTTTTTCTTTCTTTCTTTCTTTCTTTCTTTTTAATTCTTTTGTTCTTCTTTTTCTTTCTGTTTTTCTCTTTCTTTTTCTTTCTTTCTTTCTTTCTTTCTTTCTTTTTCCTTCTTTCGTTCTTTCTTTTTCTTTCTTTCTCTATTTTTCTTTCTTTGTTATTCTTTTTTCTTTCTTTCTTTTTAATTATGTCGTTCTTTATTTTTCTTTCTTTCTCTCTTTTCGTTCTTTCTTTCTTTCTTTTTTATTTCTTTCTTTTCATTCTTTCCTTTTCCTTCTTTCCTTCTTTATTTTCTTTCTTTTTCTTTCTTTCTTTTTCTTTCTCTCTTTTTCATTTCTTTCTTTCTTCTTTTTCTTTCTTTTTTTCTATTTTTCTTTCTTTCCTTTTCTTTCTTTGTTTCTTTCTTTCTGTCTTTCTTTCCTTTTCTTTCTTGCTTTCATTTTCTTTTTTTCTTTTTCCTTCTTTCTTTCTTTCTTTTCTCTTTCTTTTTCCTTCTTTCCTTCTTTATTTTTCTTTCTTTTTCTTTCTTTCTTTATTTCTCTATTTTTCTTTCTTTCTTCTTTTTCTTTCTTTTTCCTTGTTTCTTTCTTTCTTTTTCTTTCTTTTTTTCTTTTTTTTCCTTGCTTCTTTCTCTATTTTTCTTTCTTTCTATTTCATTTCTTTCTTTCTTCTTTTTCTTTTCTTTCTTTCTTACTTTTTTTCTTTCTTTTTTCTTTCTTTCTCTTTTTCCTTCTTTCTTTCTCTAATTTTCTTTCTTTTCCTTTCTTTTTTCTTTCTTTCTTTCTTTCTTTCTTTCTTTCTTTCTTTCTTTCTTTCTCTTTTCCTCTTCCAGTGCTGGCTTCTTTTTTTCTTCTTTCTTTGCTCTTTCTCTCTACTGAACTCGTCATCATTTGTGTGGTTTTTTTTTTATTCTTTTTTTTTTTAATATCATAATCCACGCTATTGAAACCGCAGATAGAAACGTGGACTTTTGGAAAAAGCTTGTAAACGTTTTGGCACTTTTACAGAAGACGTTTGGTCGGGAGCCAGAGATGAACGGCGTTTTTTTTGTTTCTTTTTCTTTTTTCTTTTAATGTCGTATCCATCTGTTGGTGTCTCTAATAAGTGTGGTTTGTGTAAATAATAATGCACCCCGCCCCCTCTGCGGTCTGTTGTGTGGAGATAAGTGTTGGGTGTGTAATTGTGGAAGCTGCTCGTCTCCTGGAGACGTTGATAAGGTTGCCGTGAGAATCTTCTCATTAAACGGCGCTTTGTTTTTTTTGTTTTTTGTTTTTTTTTTTTCTGGTCGGATTAGTCGAGAGCGTCTCCTCGGTTTAATGTCTCTCTATAAACAACGAAAGTATTTTCCCTCGTATAAAAGATTAAACCAGCCTGCGCCGCCTCACCGTTTGATGTCCAAATAAATCTGAAAACTAAACAAAAAAAAAAGAAAGAAAGAAAAAAAAAAAGGCTAGTTTGTTTCCTTTTACAGGTTTCTGTCTGGACAAAACACGGGGGCGCCAAACGCTCGCTTTTTAAATTCATGTGCTTTCCCACTTTTTTTTTGGTTTGTCGCATGTTTGGTTTTCATTTCATTCTTTTTTTTTTTTTTTTTCAACTTATTTGTTTACAAGTTTGCCCTCAGTTTCTGATTTTATGAAGTGATTTCCTTTGCTGAAACGATTTTTCCGTTTTTCAGTTTTCCCTTGGTCATTCTTTGTTTTTTTTTTGTTGTTTTTTTTAGTTTGTTTTGCTTCTTATTTTTATTTTCTTTCCTTCTTTTTTTGTCGTTTTTTGTTCCACGTTTCTGATCAAACAAAACATGGGGGCGTCAAACGCCCGCTTTTTAGATGCATGCATTTTTGGTTTCATTTTTGGTTATTTTCAATCTTATTGGGAAAAGAAAAAAAAGTTTGCAACAATTTTCTTGTTTTTATTTTCCCTTTTTCATTTAAAACCTTTCTTCCTTACTTTCTTTTTTTCTTTTTCTTTCTTACTTTTTCTGTTTTTCTTTCTTTCTTTTCTTTTTATATTTCTTTTTTCTTTCTTTTTCTTTCTTTCTTTCTTTCTTTCTTTTTTCCTTTTCTTTCTTTCTTTTTCCTTTCTGTTTTTCTTTCTTTTTCCTTTTTGTTTTTCCTTCTTTATTTTCTTTTTATCTTTCTTTTTTTCTTTTTCTTTCTTACTCTCTTTTTTTCTATCTTTTTCTTTCTCTTTCTTTCTTTTTATTTTCATTTCTTTCTTTCTATCTTTCTTTCTTTGTGCCTTAATTTTTTATGTATTTTTTTTTACTTTCTTTTACTTTTCATCTTTCCATCATTTGTTCTTTCTTTTGGCTCTTAAAAGATTATTTGGCCCTTTGTTTCTTTTTAATCTTATTGACTTGTTTTCTCCTTTTTACTTGTTTCTCTTTTATTTTATAAGTAAAAAAAACGGTTTCTTTACCTTACCTTTTTTCTTTTTTAAAAAAAAACGTATTGACTGAATTATGTTGTATCTTTTCTTTCTTTTTTACTTTTTTCTTTCATTCTATTTTTTCTTTCTTTCTATCATTTTCTTTTTTTCTTTCTTCTTTATTTATTTCTTTATTTTTCCTTCTTTCTTTCTTTTCTTTTTTCTTTCTTTTTTACTTTCTGTTTTTCTTTTGTTCTTTTTCCTTCTTTCTTTCTATTTCTTACTTTCTTTCCTTCTTTCTTTCATTTTCTTCTTTTCTTTCTTTATCATTCTTTCTTCATTTCTTTTTCTTCTTTCTTTCTTTCTTTTTCTTCTTTATTTCTTTCTTTTTCCTTCTTTCTTTCCTTCTTTTTTATCTTTTCTTTCTTTTTCCTTCTTTCTTTTTCTTTCTTACTTTCTTTTTTTCTTTCTTTCTTTTTCCTTATTTCTTTCATTTTCTTCTTTTCTTTCTTTATCATTCTTTCTTCATTTCTTTTTTCTTCTTTATTTCTTTCTTTTTCCTTCTTTCTTTCCTTCTTTCTTTCTTTTCTTTTTTCTTTTTTATTCTTATTCTTTTTACTTTCATTCATTTTTTTACTTTCTTTTGATCTTTTCTTTCTTTTTCATTCTTTCTTTTTCTTTCTTACTTTCTTTTTTTTCTATATTTTTACTTCTTTATTTCTTTCTTTTTCCTTCTTTTTTTCCTTTATTTCTTTTCTTATCTCTTTTTGTTTCATTCTTACTTTCTTTTTTTATTTATTCCTTTTTCCTTATTTCTTTCATTTTCTTCTTTTCATTCTTTCTTTCTTTCTTTCTTTCTTTCTTTCTTTTTTTCTTCTTTATTTCTTTCTTTACTTCTTTCTTTCTTTTCTTTTTTCATTCTTCCTTTCTTTTTTTCTTTTTTTTCCTTCTTTCTTTTTTCTTATTTCTTTCTTTCTTTTTCCTTCTTTCTTTCCTTCTTTATTTCTTTTCTTATTTCTTTTTGTTTCATTCTTTCTTTCTTTTTTTATGTATTCCTTTTTCCTTATTTCTTTCATTTTCTTCTTTTCATTCTTTTTCATTCTTTCTTTCTTTCTTTCTTTCTTTATTTTTTTCTTCTTTATTTCTTTCTTTACTTTTTTCTTTCTTTTCTTTTTTCATTCTTCCTTTCTTTGTACTTTCATTCTTTTTTTTTAAACTTTCTTTTTATCTTTTCTTTCTTTCTTTTTCTTTCTTACTTTCTTTTCTTCTTTTTTTTCCTTCTTTCTTTTTTCTTATTTATTTATTTCTTTTTCCTTCTTTCTTTCCTTCTTTATTTCTTTTCTTATTTCTTTTTGTTTCATTCTTACTTTCTTTTTTTATTTATTCCTTTTTCCTTATTTCTTTCATTTTCTTCTTTTCTTTCTTTTTCATTCTTTCTTTCTTTCTTTCTTTTTTTCTTCTTTATTTCTTTCCTTACTTCTTTCTTTTATTTTTTCATTCTTCCTTTCTTTTTACTTTCATTCTTTTTTTTAAACTTTTTTTTTATATTTTCTTTTCTTTCTTTCTTTTTTTTCTTCCTTTCTCTGCACTGAAGCCGATCTTCCACCTTCTGCTCGTGTCAGCATCTTTTTTTCTTGCTTTTTAAGAAGTTAAACCCATTATCTTTAGGTCTACACTCGAGCGCTCGGCGGTCCCGGACTCCGGTGCCCCCATGTGCTCCCCATTAGCATTTTGACACTGGACTATTCATCAGCTAGCATGGGTGCAGTCGATGGCTCTGACCCGCTCGTCCCGGAGAAAATGGAACCGTCCCGCCGGAACCCTCACGTACCACAAACCGGTCGGTTGGTTACCGTCTGATGTATGGAAAGCACTAGGGGTCAAACTGCATCCAAACTCTCTCCAAATGGAGCTTCTGCTTATTTTTGATTTTATTACTGTTTCTTTAAATCATACATATCATTTCCTGCTTCTTCATTTCTTTATTTCTTTTTATTTCATTCCTGGCAATATTTTTGGTTTTTATTCGGCGTTTCCTTTTTTTTTTTTTTTTTTTTTTTTAAATAACATATTGTTCTGTTTTTCCCTAAATATATTGTACTTTTTGAAAATGAATATTTCAATCTTATTTTCTTGCTATTATTTGTTTCTTTTTTGTGCTTTCTGCTTCTTTTGTTGTTGTTTTTTTTTTTTGTTACTTCCTTTCACTCTTTCATAGTTTTCTTTAAATTTGTTCCGTCTTGTTTACATTTAAAAAAAAATTCTGTCATATTCTCTTTTTTAAAATGTACCTTTGTTAACTTGTCCTTTCTTTTTTTTCGCTTTTCTGTTTCTAAATTGTTGTAGAAAAAAGTTTCTTTCTTGGAATTTGCCTTTAATCCTTTTTTATGATTTGTCCTTTTTTTTGCTGCCTTAGTTTTACCCTTTACCCTTTATTCTTTCTTTTAGCTCTTTAAAAAAATAGCTGGTCCTTTTAGATATTTGACTTATTTTCTCCCTTTAATTCATTAATTTTTTTGGATTTTAATGTAATATTTTCTTGACCTTTTCTGCTTCTTTTTTTTTTCAAACTAACGCAGCTTTTTCCCATCTTGCTTTTATCTTTTCTTTTTCATTTGGTTTTCTTTCTTTAAAAAAAAGTACTGACTGCATTCTGTTGTTTTTTTTTTCTTTTAGTTCTCGGTTCTTTTTGTTTTTTAGGTTAAAATGTTTCTTTTTGATTTTGCACTTGTTTTTATTTTTTTTCACTCCACTTTTTTTTTTTCCTTTTACTTACTTTTGGAAAATATTTTTTAATTTCTTTCACTTTTCATCTTTCAATCCTTTATTCTTTCTTTTATCTCTTTAAAAAGAAGCCTTTGTTTCTTTTTGATCTTTGACTTATTTTCTCCTTATTATTTGTTTCTTTTTTATTTTACTGTAATGCTTTCTTTCTGCTTTTCTTTTAAAAAAAACACCTTACCTTTTCCCCATTCGCTTTTCTTTTTTCTTTTTCATTTTTCAAATTCCTTTTCTTTTCTTTTTTTTTTCTTTACAAAAACGTACTGACTGAATTGTGTTTTTTGTTTCTCTTTTATTTATTTCTTTTTTTAGGTTAAAATGTTTGTCTTTATGTTTTTTTTTGCACTTTTTTTTACTTTCGGTGCCTCAATTTTTAAAACATTTTTACTTTCTTCCCCGTTTCATCTTTCAATCCTTTATTCTTTCTTTTATCTCTTTAAAAAAAGTCTTTGTTTCTTTTTGATCTTTGACTTATTTTATCCTTATTATTTGTTCCTTTTTTTAATTTGACTTTATGCTGTCTTTGTTTCTTTTTGATCTTTTTGATTTTCTTTCAATCCTTTCCTTGTATCCTTTTATGCTTTATTTATTTATTTATTTATTTTTACTGCCACTGCCTTAATTTTTCATGTTTTTTTTTATTTTTATTCTTTCTTTCATTTTTCCCCTTCCTTTTTTTTTTTGCTTTCTTTCTCGGAATGGACTGGAATCGTTTCTTTTTACTTTTACGTTTTTCACGACCTTTTTTTCCCTCTCTTTTTGTTTTGCTTGCTCTTAAACGTTCTTTTGGAGTCACTTTTGTTTTACGAGAAATATTTTTGACCCTTTTCTCCTTCCACAGCTCCCTTTATCTCCCCGCAGCAGCCGTGTTTATGAGCCGTTGGAGTGAACGGAGGTCGGTGCTGCCGGATCACCATGATCCATCTCGTTAGAGCGGGGGGCTGGAATCCCATAATGACTGTCGGGCCACGCCGTTGGGCCGTGCTGGTTATTGACCGTTACATGGGGTGCAGTGGGCCGAGGAGAAGCGGTGGCATGGCCGATAAAAAACGGATGTTAAAACACCTGCTTAAGGTTTATGGCTCCTTCCCAGCGACGCGAGCCGAGGGCCGACTGAGCTATAAAGAAACTTTCCTAACGGCCCGGTCAGTCGAGAGTTCAGCTCGGGCTAACGAGGGTCGCCGACTGGGTTTTGACCCCAATGCGTCATCCCAGCGGTGAAGAGCCGTCCTGGTTTAGAACTGCATCAGGATTCAGAACTGCTCTGCTAATCTGATGAGGATACCAGAGATACAAAAATAAACCTTAATCCCAACCCCTAATCCCAACCCCTAATCCTATTATCCCTAATCCTAATTCCTAACCCTAAACCCTAATCCTATAACCCCTAATCCTATAAACCCTAATCCCAACCCCAATCCCTAATTCTAACCCCTAATCCTTTAAACCCTAATCCCTAATCCCAACCCCTAATCCTATTATCCCAAATCCTAATTCCTTATCCCAACCCCTAATCCTATAAACCCAAATCCCTAATCCCAACCCCTAATCCTAACCCCTAATCCTATAACCCCGAATCACATCGCTATAATCCCTAATCTTAATCCTGGTTCCTAATCCCTAATCCTAACCCCTAATCCTATAACCCCTAATCCCTTATCCTATAATCACTAATCTTATAATCCATAATTCTATAATCCCTAATCCTATAACCCATAATCCTAAACCCTAATCCCAACCCCAATCCCTAATTCTAACCCCTAATCCTATAAACCCTAATCCCTAATCCCAACCCCTAATCCTATTATCCCTAATCCTAATTCCTTATCCCAACCCCTAATCCTATAAACCCAAATCCCTAATCCTAACCCATAATCCTAACCCCTAATCCCAACCCCTAATCCTATAACCCATAATCCTAACCCCTAATCCTATAATTTATAATCCCAACCCCTAATCCTATAACTCCTAATCCTAACCCCTAAACCCATCACTATAATCCCTAATCTTAATCCTGGTTCCTAATCCCTAATCCCATAACCCCTAATTCTAAACCTATAACCCCTAATCCTAACCCCTAATCCTATAAACCTTAATCCTATAACCCCTAATCCCTAATCCTAATCCCTAATCCTATAATCCATAATCCTATAACCCATAATCCTAACCCCTAATCCTATAAACCTTAATCCTATAACCCATAATCCCTAATCCTATAACCCCTAATCCTAATACCTAATCCTAACCCCTAATCCCATCACTATAATCCCTAATCCTAATCCTGAATCCTAATCCCTAACCCTATAATCCCTTATCCTATAATCCCTAATCCCTAATCCCATAATCCCTAATCCTAATCCCTAATCCTATAATCCCTAACCCTATAACCCATAATCCTATAACCCCTAATCCTAATCCCCAATCCTATAATCCCTAACCCTATAACCCATAATCCTATAACCCTAATTCCTAAATCCTAACCCCTTAATCCCGGCCTTAACTCGTAACTCCTAACCCTATTCCTTAATCCCAACCAAACTTTTGTTTCTACCACTAAACACTAAACTCTAAATCCCAAACCTAAGCCCAAACCCTTAAACCTAAACCCTAACCCCGCAGTTAGCCGTGTAGCTCTGTAGCTCCGGACACGTTTGCGGCACCACACAGCGCTAAGCAGCGCAGGTTACACTCCCCGCTAGCGCAGCTGACACTCTCAAATGCACTCAAGGATCTCAGCTTTAGCTTTAGCTTTAGCTTTAGCTGCTAGCTACGCGGCACCGGCAGTTTTATGGGAGGGTGTGAAGGAAGGGAAGGGTCCCAGGCGGCATGGCTACGGCCTCTCGAAGCTAATTTGGCTCAACGATAGGCCCGGAACGCAAGCGCCGGTTAGCGTAGGCGCGGCCCTAAATGCCCTTTAGCTTATTGTAACTAGCGCCAGCTAGTCTCAGGCGCGCTAAGGAGACGCGGGCGTGTTTTAAAGAACGTGAGTAAACAAGTCGCTTATCAGCGGCGCAGATAAAGTCCCTGCCAGCTGTGCCGCACACGCGCACACACACACACACACACACACACACACACACACACACACACACACACACAGACAGCTGTTAATGGGATGCGCTTCAACGCTTTTCAAAACACCCTTGACGGAAATGAATTAAACATCCCAATTACAGCAGTCGGCCCGGAATGGGCGTTGGGAGGTCGAGCTACGGGACGCGGAGGCCGTTTCCCCGAGTCGGTCCTCGGCCCACCGTGGGCGTGTTCCAAACCGCACACCCCAATTACTAGAAAGGCCGTGGTGGGCGCGCTCCAAATCACACATCCCTGTTCATCACGTAGTCCACCATCGGTCCGCCGGGGACGTGTCCCAAATCACGTCATTTACTACGTAGGTCTCATTAGAGGACAATGTGGACGTGTCCCAAATCACGTTATTTACTATGTAGGTCTCATTAGAGGACACTGTGGACGTGTCCCAAATCATGTCATTTACTATGTAGGTCTCATTAGAGGACAATGTGGACGTGTCCCAAATCACGTTATTTACTATGTAAGTCTCATTAGAGGACAATGTGGACGTGTCCCAAATCAAGTCTTTTACTATGTAGGTCTTAGTGTAGGACAATGTGGACGTGTCCCAAATCACGTTATTTACTATGTAGGTCTCATTAGAGGACAATGTGGACGTGTCCCAAATCACGTTATTTACTATGTAGGTCTCATTAGAGGACAATGTGGACGTGTCCCAA